>JANHFX010022966.1:41925-64159 GCA_027560015.1 Chloroceryle amazona | reverse complement strand
ATGTGGCACTTAGTGACATGGTCTAGCTGATGTCATAGTGTTGGGTCATAGGCTGGACTTGATGATCTTGGAGGTCTATTCCAGCCTCAGTAATTCTGTGCGATTCTGTGTGATAAAACAGATAAACCTTCCTGCATTCCCAGTACAGAAACCCAAAATCCCAAATTGAATGTTGAAATGAACCACAGCCCACACTAACCTCTGAACTGTGCTTAAGCACTGCACCAAAGCAAACTATCTACAGATAACCATGATTTCTAAGGAAACCTTTCTGAATTACAGCCCTTATGTGATTTACATAGACCTAAGATGTTCCCTTCTCATCAGAAAATTATTCTTAGTTTTAAAAATATGCTTTAGCTTGTAATTTTTTTTTTAAATCGTCTTTCTTCAGGAAAGACCTAGGGCCCTTAAAAAAACCCACATATTCTAAGTATGTGTAAATATGCTAAATGTTAATCAGATCCTCAATCTCAAGAAATGTACTTGAGCATTTTAATCCTGGAAGAATGTCCAAATTCTTATTGAGAGAGAAGATTTTACTTTCAAGCAGATTTAAGTAGAACATTGCTGTCCTGTGGGGTTTTTTTTGCCTTTTGTCTTTGATTTAAATGTTCAATAGAAAGAAAATAAGATATACAGAATCCTAATTAAAGAAATTTGTCTCTTAATATGGTCATTTGCTGTTCTAATTAAAAAAAAAATAGGGTTTTATTAAGTAAGGGCAAATTATTTAAGGCAGCAATCCCTTTATATCACAGTACAAAGCTGCAATTGCTTAGAAAAATCTTGACTGCTCTACAAAATTGTACTTCTGGAAAAGATGCAAGAATTGAAGGCTGATACTTTTAAACCTAAATCGTTAGGTGCTTTCTTTACTGGCATTTTACTCAACTGCTTTTAATTCTGCAAAGTTGATAAATGATAGTGAAGTCTAGTACACAATAAATTTCACCCTGAGTGGACAGAGGTGCTGTCAAGTCTTCTCATCTTTAGAATGAAAGCAGAAGACCCTGGCACAATTCACTTCTAATTAAATTTCACTCTCCACTGAACACTTTGCTGAAGTTCACAGTTGCTGGCATCAGAGGAGAGTCTGAGTCTGTGGTGCTACGCCTGATACATCTAGTGGTCCTTCCACAATTTTGTGCAATTTATGCAGATTATGACAGCATCACTTCTTCATACATGGTAAATATTTATAAAGCATTCTTAATAAACTGCTTCCTTTACCTTCTCCTGTGCTCTGGTGCCTGTGGTAACTAAATAGGAAGGTGATTGTGACTGTTAGAGTTTTCTTTTTTTCACACCTTTACACTGCATTGCCACTGTCTTGTGTGTACCTGTTTTAACTTCACATTTAGGCTGTACTTTCTTCGTGGCAGGAAAAGTTGAGCTTACAAAATATATGCAGAACCTCACACAAAGCAACACCAAAGTTTCAGGGTTATTACACATAACAAGTCACCACAAAGAACTGTTACCCATGAGAAGAAAGCTGATGTGACTCTTATCCATGAATGTGGAGGAGCATATGTAACAGAATCACAGAATGGTAGGAGTTGGAAAGGACATGTAGGGATCCAACTCCATTGCTAAAGCAGGGTCACCTAGAGCAGGTTGAACAGCAACGTGTCCAAGGTGGGTTTTGAGAGTCTCCAGAGTAGGAGACTCCATAACATCTCTGTGCAGCTTATTCCAGTATTCTGTCACCCTCACAGGAAAGAAGTTTCTCCTTATGTTTAGGTGGAACTTCCTGTGTTACAGTTTGTATCCATTGCCCATTGTTATGTCACTGGGTGCCACTGAAAAGACACTTCATGACTTCCTTCATCATCTTGACATCCACCCTTTAGATATTGATCAGCATTGATAAGATCCCCTCTCAGTCTTCCAAACTAAACAGCCCCAGGTCTGTCAGCCTTTTCTCATCAGAGAGATGTTCCCCCAGTCATCTTCACAGTGCTCTTTTAGGCTCTCTCCAGTATTTCCTTGTCTTTGTTGAACTGGGGAGCCCAGAACTGGACATGATATCCCAGACACCTCACTAGGGCAGAGTAGAGATGGAGGAGAACCTCCCTTGGCCTGCCAGCCACACTGTTCTTAATGCACCCTAGGACTGGCTTTCTTGACTATAAGAGCACACTGGTGGCTCATGGTTAGCTCTTTGTCCACAACAGTAAGTCATATCTTATAAATGAGTCCCAATGAGGTTGAAAGGAGCTCTGGAGATCATCAGGGTCACCTAGAGCAGGTTGCAAAAGTTTATGTTTAGTCAGGTCCACTGATAGAAGCTCCACAAACTCCCTAGACAGCCTGTTACAGTGTCTGACCGCTCGCACTATAAAAACATTTTTTCCTGTGCCTTTTTTGGTTTGTGTCCATTGTCTCTCGTCCCATCACTGGACAGATTCCTGCTAGTCTATGCTTGGTCCAGTCTTTCCCATGAGGACTGTAGATTCCTGAAGGAAAATCATATCAGTAAAGAGCAAGAAAAAGAAGGTATTTATTACTCTTCATGTCCTTTGCCACAAGGTCTTCCAATCTTTTTTTTTTTTTTTTGTCATTTCAAGTAGTTCGTTGAAGGTTTATGGAAGGAGATATGGAAAAACTCAAAATCTAAGTGTACATTCTATTTCCATGTCCAGTCAATGAAAAAATAAATGGAAACAGACTTTAGAACAACATAAAGTTTAGATTTTTAAAAAACATCTTCTACAAACTGAACTTGAAATACTGGTTTTGATCATGGAAAGCTCTTTTGTTATTATATCACTTCTGAACAGGAACAAATGTTCCCTCTTTCTTTGCAGAGATTCCTAATTCGTTTTGGGAGAAAGCCTAGATAGTTCTGACCTTGCAAAAAGATTATTCATTGCAAGTAAAAGAAAATATCTCCCACAGATAAAACTAAAAATGCCTTTAAAAGAGATTTTATCAGCTGATGTTGGAAACACGATCATTTTGGCCTAAAGGTAAAGAAATAAATATAGTTTACTTATATTCTCCAAGCTTTCTATGATTGGCTTGTTCAACAGAAGTAAACATTGGTCTCATTTTCTTGACAACTTCTCCCTTGTTGATGATGTTTATATATCATTACAAATGAAGATACTCAGCAGAATGGCATACAAGATAACACGCTTGCATTTTTTTTGTAAGAGAAAAGCAAAAGTGCAAACTAGCTAGCAAAGTGCTAGCAAAGATGGGTTATGCCTGCCTGGACTTCTAATCCATCAAAATGTAAAGTAAAATGGTAAAAGCAAACACTGGAAAGGCTTTGAGGCTCTAAATCTTACCTACTCTTTGTTCTTATTTTTCTAATGCCTACTGTATGCCTTTCCTCATGTGCTTTCTGACAAGAAAAGTAAAGCGGACACAGATCTTGTTTGGGGTCTTGAATATGAGGACATCACAGAAAGTAATGCAGCTTTTCACCATCTTTAGTAACAAGAGAGAAAGGATAGAACCCTTCACTACCATCACTGTTCTTTGGTGTTGCAGATCTGGTGGGGAAAGCTGTCACAACCTGTTCTGTTGGAGGCCACCAAGAATCTATCATCAGCAAAGGAAAGAAGGGAAAACTGAAGGTAACTGTTAGGCCCGGGTGATCTACATGTTGTTCTCTCTCAAGGAAATTTGTGGGAAGGAGAAGCTTATGCAAGAAAAACCTCACATGAAAAATGCCTTGACTACAAAACCATAGTCAAGCTTCATATTTGAGAAGTACAAGCTGACATAAAACTCTCTTTTCAGTTTCCACACTTGCCTCAACAAAGTCTTTGGCTTTCTACATGTTCCTCATAGGGATGTAGATCATTAATGGACATAATAATATTTGACACTCTTATAAAGCCTGGGAAGCTCATATTTTATAGCAATTCCAAGTGCTTGGATAAGAGAAACTATCTAGAAATAATATTTTTTTATTATTATTATCATTTCAATAATTATCAAAATCACATGAGTTTATGCCCAAAAAATGTATTCTAGACTTTTTAGATAATAACAGATGGACAAAAAGAAGGCCAAGACAGATAATAAAAGCCAGGTGACAAGAATATTAGAGCATTCGCATTCCTTAGGCATTTAAGAGCATTGAACACAACTGTCCAGCTGTCCTCTCTTTACTTGAATGGTGTTTCTATTAAATATGAGAAGAGTTGAGTACTGAGGAATATCTCCTGGATAAAATGGCTGCTCTAGACAAGCTTAATTCGAAGAATACTTTAAACTGTTTATCATTAGGTGGCTTTCCTTCTCACTTCTTTTACAGACATATTTTTCTGTGACTGTTTGATTTTTACTATCAAAGCGCATCATTAATCATCATTACAGGTCTGCAACTTGACTAACTCAGTACAGATGAGGCCTTGGGGCATGACAGAGATATCAATCAATGACAAGATTTTACATTGTAAGATTGTCATTGTCTGGAATTCAAGTCTTATGAAGAAGCTACTGGTTTTGGAATGAGACAGCTTTGTCCATCTCATTGAATGCACAACACTCCAGGCTGAACAAGACAAACTATTAGCCATCCTCGTAGGAGGATGATCAGAGGGGTCCAGCCCTCTGATCATCTTTGTGGCCCTCCTCTGGGCCTGCTCCAACAGGTCCATGTCCCTCTTGTACTGGGGGTTCCAGAGATGGACACAGTACTACAGGTGGAGCCTTTGTCCCATAGTTTCCTACTTTCTTGCTCCCAATGTTTGAAATGGGTATGTAACTAATTTACATTCACAGAAGAAACACACCACAGTTTTATTATGAGTTAAACCCTGCCAGATATTGAGGATTCTTAATTTCCTTTGATGCCAGTGGGTCTCAAGGACAACTCAATGTTTGGCACCAAGCACTCCATGCCAAACAGTCATGCCTCTGGCACTACATATTCAAATGTCTCCAAAGATATCATTAATGCTGATACACAGAGCCAGCAACTGGCATGTGCACCTCCAAAGCTTCATTTTGGCTGTATCCACACAATCCTGCCAGGCACTGCAGTCCTCTTGGAGGAAATGGTTCTGGAAATCAGCCTACCCAACTAGTCATCCAAGGGGCATCAGACACTGGCTGGGTATGTTCAGAATTAAACCACAGAACTGTTGATCTTTTCTTAAAGTGCTCAATAATATACATACATTGCAGATCATCTGCTGTTCAAAATTTGGGTTGTAGGATAGGTCTTTCCCAAAGAAAATGCCATTAGTCCTAAAATATCTTACTAATTTGATACCAAGGGAGGATGCACAAACAAAAGTGATATGGTAAGAGTTTAAGATCAATAATGGAGGAGGAGATTTACTCCCATCTGAAGAATAATTGTAGGATTAGGAGAATCTCTCTTCATTTTCCAAATACAGGCCTTTTAAAATGTCATTAAAAAGCTGAGACAGATTCTTCAACTGCAAAATAACCTAGCAATTTAACACATCAGTTTCCACAGTCAAGCAGATGATACTAACTACAGAGCTATATAGTTGGTCTCTCTTTAGCCTGACAACTGTGTGATTTGCACAAAGTAACCCCTGCATGCAAGCCTGGCAGGAGAGGCTGCCTGATATTCCAGGTTTCTGTCTTTTACTTGACCGGTAGGAAACTTAGCTTCAGATATAGGCAATGCAGCAGTTTGTGATGAAAGTCTTTTTGATGGAAGTATTGCTTTAACCATCAGGGTCTTCTGTCTGTACAAGAAGAAAAAGGATGTTTCTACAAGAAGCTAGACAAAACACACAAACTCACATATAGCTAAACCTGTTGCAGAGAAAGCAGGCTCTAGTTTTAAAATGAACTAGCTGCTTAGTGATGACTTTGCAGAGCACTTCAGTTTACCTTTACTTGCTAACTTTTTGAAATGTAAAATTTTCCACAAGGTATAGGAAAACAAAGGTAATAACACTTTTTTTTTTCTCTACTGAAGATTAAATCTTTTGAAGGGAAGACTTTTTAAAAACTGAGGGCAAATGTAGGTGTTATCAACTGCCTAAATTTCTCATACATTCAACTGTCTTGCTAAATGCAGTATTTCTTCTAAGCATTCTTAGGCCATTGTTAAATTTATTTTTTTTTTCCACTTGTGTTTGGACTATTCAGTCTATGTACTGAACAAACAATTTTTGGAACATTTTGTTACTGTAAATAGTTGATTTCATAAAGAAATTTTCACATCTCAGACCCTAAACCAGCTTGTCACTGTTGCTAAATTTAACTTAGCTCTTCAGAGATTAAATATGGATTCATTAAGCTGCTGCACGCTTTTATCCATTCTCATGTTCCTGAAAGATTTCTCATTTATTACAAAGAAAACATGGCTAATTGTTAATTAGAAAGTGCATACAAATGAGATAAGATTTAATTAACTCAAACAAATACAACTCAACTTTAATAAAAAGAATTAGTTGCTCCTTTTTTTTTTCCTCTTTTTTTTTTTCTCCTTCCTGATGAAATGGTTCTAGTCTAGAATTTCAAAAGTCCTATTTAATGTTCCTGTTACCCTGTTTGACCTTCAAATGCATTCTTTCAAAACAAATATTTAAATTAAAAAAAAAAAACAAAGAAAAGGGGCGGGGGGGGTGAGTAAAAGGAATCTCACAATTCAGTTGAAAATCTGTGAGCTCCACACCAAACTTTTCTGGAAAAAAAGCTAATTCAAGAGATATTCCCATCAGAAAATGTTCTTTCAACAAGTGTTTTGATTTTGACTGGGACAGATTTAATTTTTTCCATAGTAGTTACTATTGGGTTACGCTTGCTGAAAACAGAAATGTTTTTGTTACTGCTTACTTGCTTACTTACACAAAATCAAGGCCAATCCCCTCACCTCACTCCACCAGTTAGCAGGCTGGGAGTGCACAAGAAGTTGGTAGGGAACACAGTCAGGACAGATGACCCCAACGGAGCAAAGGGATATTCCAGACCATATGATGTCATTCTCAGCACATAAAGGCGGGGTAGGAAGAAGGAAGGGGGAGGCTTTCAGAGTTATTTGCCTTCCCAAGTAACCATTACTAGTGATGGAGTCCTGCTTTCCTGGAGATGAATGAAAACCTGCTGATGAGAAGTGGCGAATTAATTCCTTGTTCTGCTTTACTTATGAGCATGGCTTTGGATTTACCTATTAAACTGTCTTTATCTCATCCCACAAGTTTTCTCACTTTTACCCTACTGATTCTCTCCTCCATCCCACCGGGGGGTGGGGAGGGTGGCACAGAAATTGAGCAAGTAGCTTCATGGGGCTTAGCTGCCAGCTGGGGCTAAACAATCACAAACAAGAGAAGCATTTAATGAGAAAAGCAAAGCAATATTTATGAAATTCCCCAGAGGAAAAAAAATAATCCTTTGTATCCTGGAAAACCTGGAAATTTACTTTTCACATAAAATGTTCACTTTCCAATTGATTTTTCTTTAGATTTGTTTTGTTACATAGGTTATATTCTGACTCAGCAACAGTCACATTGCAATGAATCTCTGTCAAGTGAAGTTGACATCAAATTATGCTCTCTGCTCCCATTGACCTCAGTACATTCAGGGATATGAAGGATCAGGATGTAAGATAAAACAGAAGTAGGTAATAGGATCCTAATATCTGGTTCTAGGAAATTCAGCTTGTAATATGCAGTTACAATCTAATTAATAGAATAAAAAGTTTAATATTAAAGATAAAGTACCTTTTAATTTAAGGGCTCAAAATTTACAGATAGAATTCAATGTGCAATTTAGGCTTACATAAATCTGAGGAACAGCAAAAAAAAAAAAAAAAAAAGGTATGAATTGCCCACAAAAGTGGAAGAGTTTGAAAGACTTCAGATTGGTCAATGAATTAAATGAAAACCAAGTGCTCGGTTTTCAGCTAAAAATGGAAAATAAATATTCTACTCACTTAAAATGCATTTGGATAGGTGCTATAACCCAAACATAACAGATGACACCATATGCAATCGTCTCTGTCTACATCTATAAAAATAAACTATTATAACCACTATAGAAATAAACACAAAATTTAGAATCTGAAGAGGTCTCAAGACTCAGTATATATCAAGCAGTCCTATGAGATCGTAGTAAGTGTGCTTTATAGTGTATACTGGGGAAGAAAAGCAACAAGACTGAGTGTAATCTGAAATAGCAGAGACTGGTCTCTCAAAAAGTGGGTGAATATCTCTGGGCTTTTCAGGGTGATATTTATTCCTTGAAGAAAAGCATCAATCCCAGAAATATTTCTAAAATCTGTAGAATATGCTGGTAATGCACCAAAAAGAGAAATTTTTTGCTGGTCAGTTCCAGAGACATCAAAAAAAAAGGTTATTTGTGTACCAGTAACAATATAGGTCAGAGAGAAAACAAAGAACAGCACAAGCCAAAATTTGGACTGTATTTCCCAGCATTTTCTATAAAGTGGAGGAGGCATGACAATTCAATATTATGTCCTGCAAACTCTGCTACGTGTCTGTATTCAGACAGTTTTCTTGAAAAAGAAACGAGATGCAATGTGCAGGCTTGATGATAGAACCCATCATTTGCAACACAGTCAGCAAAACAGAACTCAGCTGCTCTTGGGTACGCACCATCATAAGGTGAAAGTGCCTCACTGCCCTGCAGGTAGAGAAAGTTAAGACAGGAAGATCAGGCTTACTTAGTCACTGGTCACTCCCTTTGAGATCCTCATTGAAGCCCTAAGAGGGAGAGACTGTCCTTTTTATTTAGCTGAAATATCTTACATAATTGCAGCTTTACTGTGATTAATATTGTGTTTATGCTTAGGATATTGTGTTTGTGTCAGGATATCGGCTGCAAAATTAGAAGGGATGTTAAAGCATCCAGTAAAACTCTATTTCCTTCTCATACTCTCTTAAAAAAATATCTTGCAAATCTTCATAAATCACAATAAAAAACAAACAAACCAGAATTCAACTGCATGAAGCAGCATATTCTCCCCATTTGCCATTTTTCACATCTAGGGAAGCCACGCTGCATTACTACCCTAATAACGAGTGTGACTTTGAACGCCATAATACAAAACATCTGTGTCCACTCCCACAGTGACCAATGAGAGTTAATTTCCTACAGCCAGGACAAATTATCATCTTCAAGGATGACAGCATCTGTCTCTGTGATGTATAAACATGTCTTCCCCTTTGGCCTAAGAGAAGATTCATCTAAGCAAGGGAGCAGTTACAGGGGCATTACAGCAAGGATACCCCTTGTGGGAAACCAGCTGTTAGCTATTTATCTTTGCATGGCCAAGGAGCTTTTATCCAAGATACAGCTGTTCTTTCCTTTCCTTCTTATTAGCTACACCTGCCTCAAGCAGATGAGTGTGATTGTTAAATGCTTTTCTCAGTATTTAAAGTTTTATACCTGTTCTTAGTATTCCCTTGTTCTCACAGACAGAAGTTTAAAGACACTGTCAATTTATCTTAATGGTAAAAATGAGAGTCTTGTTTATATTTTCATAGGGATAAATGAATAAAATATTAGTTGTTTTTTAAAGTATTGCAAATCCAGGCAAGATACCTCTTTTCTTCCATCCAACTATGAATTCTTAATGCAGCTGTAACATTATGTGGTCTCAAAATTCTTACTGGAACTGAAATTTCCCAAAGGAAGTATGTGCTCCTAAGCATATGTCACACAATTCTTCTCCTTTATATAAGACATTTAGTGGCCAGTTATGTCAATTGCTGTGCCATTTTTCCCTTCAGATGACAGGACTGGTTTTGGAAGCACAACCAGGGTATATGCTTTACCCACCCATATGCAGTCATGTACTGGATACTTGAGGTCTTCACAATTACCTCCCGTCTTACCCTTTCTCTAGGTGTTAAATCCATGCTCCTCCTCACAGCATATTCACATAATTTAGCAAGATTTCTTACAACATCACCTAAAGGCCCCATTAAGAACTTAAATTGCCTTTTCCAAGTGTTGTATAAATATGCAGCCATAGATTGCAAACTATACAGATAATAGTTTCCATCTGAGAATGGGCAGATCTGGGAATAGACCACAGGGGTCCCAAATTCTCACGCAGTGCTCTTTTCTTCTTGTTCTGTCTCATAAACGATTGATTCACAGTTGGTCTAACATTTATATCTGGAGACACTGAAACATGTTTGGAAAAACTGCCTGACAGATTCATCCTCCTAATGGCACAAAACACACAGTGGCAGATCTGTTTTGCTCAGGTGTCAACTTTCCATCCTCACTCCATCAGCAGCCACACAGTGTCTGAAATACCATTCAATATACAGAACAGCTGATGAGTACCTTGAGAGCAAGCACCGAGATAGTACAAATTCATGCAACATGAAAGTTTCTTTCAGCTTAGCAAGCAGATGAGCAATAGCAGTCCCTGAACATTGTTTAGGTTTCCATAGACTATGCCAGACATATACATATCTAGCATATTCACGAGCAGGGCTGCCTGTAGCCATGGGCAACTAGTGACTGCATGAGCTTGGCTGAGGATAGTGTCTTTACATATTTTGGCAGGAGTAGAGACGCAGTCTGTCCTCTTTCATTTGCCCTACTCAAAGCAGCAGCAGTGATGATTGAGGGCCACTTCCCTCCTGACACCAGTTCTTGCTGTCCGGGACTCCATCCTTGCCCAAGTCAAAAACTGCAAGGCTGCCCCTGTTTCTAACTAGCTTCATTCATCAGCAGTGGATTTCTGTTGTTCTCAGGAAAGGCATGGGATGATAACTGCAAATCGTTCCAATAGAAAAGCAGGCCAAAAAAGTAGTATCTGGTAATTCATCTAACCCACTTCTTGGAATTAAAAGGGCTTTCTTGTAGATTGAGAATAAATTAATCATGAATCTATAAACCAGAGAACACTGGTAAACTCAAATAGAATAACGAGTACATGACAGGAAGCAGAGCATATCATATGCAAGGATGTATTTGCTCATTAAGCACTATACATAAATATGCAACCTTCTTTTCTGAAGGACGTGAAGGAAAGACTGTAGATGGAAAACACTAAAGAGTAACAAACAAACATTTGCTTTTATTCAACCACCCACCTTCTTTCTTGTAAAAATAGATGCATTCAGACAGATAGAGAAACAAGCCAAAAATGGGGGCAGAGACATATGCACAATATATGCACAAAGATTTAAATAAGATGTTTGGCCTTTTGGGAGATGAATGTTGTTTGAACCTCTTTATGTAATTGGGAAAGGATTTCAGCATCAATTCAATTATTTAATTCAATTTACATTCATTTTTCTCCAAGAATGGAAGGTAGAAGAAACAAAAATTACTGATTTTCCTCCCTCCACTGATTGTCTTCCCCACAGTCATCTAGATGCAGTGCAACAAGACTCATGAGGCTGCCTGTGCTCTTTGGCCACACACTAATATCACTTTTGTAAGCTTTATTACAAACTCTGTTGATTCCTTCTGGTCATCTCCTGTATATTGATTCTTAATATTGACCCTGCTGCACCATGCTTTTATTTGCAAAATTCTAAAGGACATCACATGGGGAAACTCTGGCTTCTGTACTGAAGAAAAATTGTTCTGGCTCTTCACACAACTGCAGAGGGCTGTGTGCTTGGCTACTTGTAATCTGAAGCTGGTATCATTTCAGAATTAGATGTAGGATTGAGTGACAATCAGCTAATGAGGTTAGTGCCTCTAGGGTCTTGCTCATCTCTCCAGAGCCATGGCAGTGTAATAGGTTGCGGAAGTTGGTTATAAAATCATATGCTGTTCTACCTTTCTCTTACTTGTACAAATGAAAATTTCTCTGTGCTGTAACATAAAATACTTAGCAAAATACCCCTTTCTGAAGAATTGTGCAGCTTCTGGAAAATAAAATAGCCCTGCTATATACCTTATTCTACAGGATAAGGCATGTTTTCCTTGTAACTAATGTAAATTAAATGCCTTATAGAGTGTCTGGAGTCACTTTTCCCAGAGTGGACACCTCTCAGAGTCCTAAAGATCAAAATATGATGGCAGGGTTATTACAAAAGGTTGTAGAAGATGTCACTCTTGTTGATTGTTTCATTATACCTCTCCACCTCCATTTTCTCAGCCTAGGTGCTTTATAATAAAATGTAGATTTTTAAGGTGGAAAAATATTATTGTCATGGTGGACTTAAAACGAGGTTTAGTTTATTATATTCTCCCCAAACTTTGAGGAGTAGTAAATTCTTCTCAGCATGTTTCAAGTCCCCTTTATTCTTCCTGATATAATCAACTGTAGTCTCAAGCACATCCTTCTTGTTTAGATGGTATCTTCGGCTTTTGAGTTCATGGGGTTTTTTTACTTTTTGAGTTTGAAGATTTTTTAAAAAATATTACATGAAGATTACAGAGAAACAACATCACGGTGAGAATAAATCTACCTTTATTTCTTGTTTACAAATTCCTTCCACTTTGGTATGTGCCCACCAATGTCCAGGCATAACTAGACCTTTTATGATCTGATAATTTTCCCTCATTTAAAGACATACTTTAATGGCTATTGCATAAGCTATTTTAGTCATCTGTCTGCCTTTTCCTCTCTCAAATTCTTGATCCGTGGTATGACAGATCACATCTTAACCCTCTTCCAGGACTTGAGCCAGCTCCCTTTTAACCTTCTGGAAGCTGGACTAGTTCCATAATGACCAAATAAGAACCAGAAATTATTTCATGTTAGCCAAATGCACATTTCCATTCAGTACTGTTCAGTAAAGAGAAGTTAAAAACACATTTGGCACAGTACTTCCCTTGTCTCTGATCTCTTTTAAACAAATATATGGTGACTGCACTCACTGGACCAACAAGACTATACTAAAAGCCATAGAACCATTATGAAGGGCTTGAAAAATAACCTTTGAAGTACATTTTCAAGTATCGTGATTAAGAATGTTTCAATCTCTGAGAACCAGATATGGTGTGAAAATCAATAGGGAATTTTTCCAACATGTGGATGTTAGTCTTTTGTGTTTAATTATGATCAAATGAGCATTTTATGGTTTTAAGTGTATATTTGATATTTCATATCTATAATGTGTTAGGTACATTGCACCACAGAGAAACTGAACATTCACTAGAACAATCAGGCAGACTTTATCTAAAATTTTTCTGTCATTGTTTCAGGACAGTAAAAACAACAATTTAACTCATCTCAGTAGAGAAATAGCTTTCCGTGATCATCGATAAGGCACTGCTCATACCATTCTCTCTTAAAATGTTTTTCACAAACACCAGTAAAAAAGACCAGTTATTAAAACTACTAGTGTCACTCAGGTTCAACCCCATTTGTTACAGAGCAGAAATGGTTTTAGAAGGCAAAGCAGAAGTATCCTGAGTGTAATCCACTTTGATATATTATCAGGAAACCTACTGTCATCTGCAGCAAGTAACTCAGCTTGGTTATCCAGAGCCAAGAAAGTAAAATAAAATCAGTGACATGAGGAATGATTCCCATGCTTATAAATTCTCTGGCTTTTTATTTATTTATTTATTTCCTCTCTTTGCATAGTTGAAGGTGTTACAAGCATGTAGCTAGGTCTCTAACCTACTTCTCTACTTAGAATAAGCAAATATGGAAGGGTAAATTCTACACATTCAATCTGCTTCCACTGTTCTGTTTCTTTGCTTTAGAAAAAACTAACAGAAAGAGTCCTAAAGCAGCTCAAAAATGTGGAAGGAAACTCAAGCCTTATTTTAATATCCACCAGTCACCCCTAAGCTTGGACTTGGTTCACTTGACATGTCCTTTAGAAATTAATCAAGATGTGAAAGTTCAAAGAAGCAAAATCATACACAGAGGATGCTTCAAGTGCAGTGACAGCAGTAACGGCTGGAACAAAAAAGGTGGCAGATGAAGCATGTGGAGGTGACATAAATGCATGGACCAAAGACACCTCGAAAGGTCCTTTAACATGCTTCACAGGAAGGATGACTATCCCACAAAATGCTTCTATGAGCCTTCTGGTGAGGAAGGAACTGTACAAGATGCAGCCATCTTGTTAACTTTCCACTTTGCTATGTCAGTGGACCCAGATGGCCCGGAGTATCGAGAAGTTCTTTGCATCACAGGCTGGATTTTCTTCATAGTGTTTGGGAAATTTTGTTCTGAGTAAAGTGTAAAAACCCCTACAATGGATACTTTGGTTAACTGTATATTTATTTTTTGCACTTCTCCTTATTATACACACCAGAAGATTTAGGAGATCATGTTGCTCATGGTTGATTTAATTAGTATTTGGGGAATTGGGTCTGTCAGGTTACATGGCTGCTTGCAGAGTGGAAATTCTCAATTAGCAGTATGCTAATGAATGCACAGAAGCCATGTTTTCTCATTTTCACCTTTTACCCTTTGCCCAATTTCAGAGAATAAAATAGGCCAGTTCTAATTTTTGTCAGAATGGGATTAATGGCTTCAGTTCACACAGCCAACATAGGGTTGCCTTTGTCATCTCACAGTGCAGCATTAAGTACAAACCACTTAGATGCTCTCATTTCTAGCAGTTCATATGTTTTAAGTGTTTGAAATGTTGAGGGTTTTTTAATGCATCATTGCGTTTTCACATTTTAGTAGATTCATTTTTTATTTTTCACTGTACAAGAGTCATCATTTGTTACCAAGCCAATGGATTCTCTTTGCAATCAAAATTTGCCTTCCAGCTCTACAAAACTAGCATATACTTCTGTGCTAGTCGTCTTGCAAGTCATATTAGGAAATATTTTTTTTTCTAGTCTGCTTCTATTTGTGTTTCTTTCCTGTGCAATACTTTTATAGCATTGTTATAGTGTTGGCAGGACACCCAAAGCAAGTCACATAGCTGGCTTCAATGACACCATTAATAAAACTCTGATGGATATAATGGTGGCTGCACTGGGCATCAGGATGTGGTGTGTGTATCCTATGCAAAATAGCATACTCAGCAACAGTTTGAAAACTGAGTAGTGGGCAGAGTCTCAAGGTTTCTCAAGGTAAAACAAAAATTCAGTTGGGGAAGACAGACTGGTTTTACTGTTTTGTTTGGTTGTTTGTTGTTTTTTTTTTTTTAATCTTGTATCTATTATTACACAGTCTTTTCTATGATCTCGTTGCTAAGGTCATTCACAGTACAAACATTACTTCCATTTAAACAACACAAAGCTTATGAATATACTGGAAGGGAAGAGGGAAGATTCTTTTCCTTTTTTTTAGATGTGGAAACTCACTCAGCAATAGAATTGATGAGATTACAACTGATTTGTTTCTCTATTATGAAGATACCAAGACTATTTAAAAAAATTATAAAACTGGATTGTGGTCAAATATTATTTTTATGTAGGTGGTATTTCAAGAAAGCCCATTTCTTCCCATGGAAGTAGGTAATTGTTATCCAAGACTGTTACTATAAAATTAATTAGGGAAAAAAAAAAAAAGAAAGATTAGAAAAAAAGTTCATCCTTGCCTCAGTGACTAGAAAGTGATGACTTCCTTTTTTTAACACAAAAATTATTTTCTTTGATGAGCAATAAGAAAAAAAAGCTGATGAACAATGTTTTTCTTCTCTGATTCATTTTCCAAATAAGTTTCTCCAAGAAGATTCCCGCTGCTTTAAAATAATGCAGAACATCATAGTAAATAATTACTAATAAAAAGGTATTATCTCTTTCTGCAACTACAGCATAAGCTGTAGTTTACTCATTTACTCATTTACTGTAAAGAAACCTGGATTAAAAGTATGGAATACCTGAATTACTGAAAAGGTTCAAAATAAACTAAACTTTTTGTAGCTCTATCCTGTGTATTCTTCTTTAGTGATTGTTTCATATGTCCATTAAAAAAAGACATATCTAAAAGTTGGGAACAATTAGGTGAAAATGCAAATGGAAAATATATAGCTTTCTGCATACAATAATAATTGCAAAATTGTGGTTCTTTTAGAATTTGGCCTGAGTTCTTTATTCACCTTCAGACTTATTCAAGTATTTTCACCTTTCCATTCAAAAGTGATACACTATGCACATTTCTATCAAATTATATTTTTCAGAGGTGGAAAACAAAACAGCTGCTATTCACATCTGTGATTACATGGCATGGTCACAGTTCATCTGAGAGTTAGAGCCAATGAAGAAATATTGAAGTTAGAGACTTGTCTGCATCTGTCTATATACGAAACACCTCCTCAGAATGAAATAAATTATGTCAGAGAGTATAACCAAAATAGCACATGGAGAAGCCTGCAAGGAAAAAAAGGTCAAATTCAAGTGGTTTCAAAATTGGATGTTTGAGGTTAAGTACTGAAGATCCCCATTTAGGCTATGGGATATGAGTACTTCAGATAACAGATGACTGAGTGCTCATGAACCAGTGTCACAGCTATGAAGTCATCTTTACAGATAGAGCATAACCTGAGGCCAGAACACTCAAAAGCTCTGAGCCCTGAATCTCAGCAAGGTTAAACACTGAATTAGGGGTAGCCTTTGATTCTTTGCATCACATTCACGTGATCCAGGACATTTGTTCCAGGACATTTGTTCCAGGTAAGGATAGTAACCTCTACATATTCTTTAGGCTTCTGAAATTTTACTAAACTATCTTTACTATAAACTATCTCTGCTTGAGTCCCTGCTCCAGTCCCAAACTCCAGTCATGAGTCAGCAGCTTTGGAGCTTGTCTTTTCTTCTGAAAGTCAAAATGTAGCTGAATTCATAGAATGATTTGTCCGTCAGTGAACACCTGACATCCAGCCAAGGTAAACCCATCACAATCTTCTCAAAAGAAATACTATTTCAGTCTTGGCAGTTAGCAAGTACTTTATATCTTGTTGACTTTACCTGCTCAGTATTGTACTCTGCCATGTCTAGCCTCATTTCATCCTTGCAAAATAGCAGCAATTTAGGATGGATGAAGGACTTAGAAATCAGAAGCACAGGTACAATTTGGATTCTGCAGTTTTGGCTGAGAGCCTTCTTCAATCCACAAGAACATGCTGTCTCTCATCACTAGAAATGGGGAGGTTTTATGTCAGGAGTACAGACACATATGCTCATGACTGCTCTGTGCTGAGCCACATACTACTGGTTTGAACTCACAACCACTGAAGCCAGTGGAAAACCCCTCCTGGTTGCAGCAGGAGCCATAGGAAAAGCACAGATAGCTTGGCCTATATGCACAAGCTCATCCTCCTCAGCATGTTACAGCATCCTAGCTTAGCTTTGCAAAATACACTGACTACAGCTTGCATGCTGAACGCAGATAGAAAAGAGGGCTGTATTCAGTGAAGACTTTTTAACTGAAAAGACCTTTTAAAGCTTTACAGAGCAGGGGTATTTTTACAACCTCCATACTTGGTGGCATTTGGTTTTAATGTAAAAGTGGATGGATTGCATCAAGTTATCCAAAGTCTGTTCTTCATATTTGGGTTTCATTTTCTGCCACTTCCTTTTAATAATCTTCGAAGCTCATAAAACTTTACACAAGTTACCATTTTCCTGACAGTATAAAAATCTTAACAAGCAAGGAGACATCTCTGCATTTAGACTGAAACAAGTATTCAGAATCAGTATTTGTCTTCCTTACTGATGTCTAATTACCGTGATTAGGTCTAGTGTGTGGCTGCACTGTTAATTATAAGTATTTATCTGTTTTTATAACATAGATGTCTGATACTTTCTTTCAAAACTAAATTCTGAACATTTAGCAGCCGACTGACAGCCCCTTGCTGCTTTCAGTGAATAATTTTTCATCAATAATCTCATTGATCTGTGTGAATACTTGCTCAGCAGAGGGAGTAAGAGGACTCTTACATACTGACTTTTCAAAGTGATTCATTGCTTAAGAAGAAAAGGGGACACATTCAGATATCCTGACTCTGGTGGTAACATCCTTAGTACCTCCACTGACAATTAGCTTTGTGGTGTCAAAATATTTAATAGAAGTATTGGTGTCAGAACATGGCCCTTGACATGTTAAAGGGTCCAAAATTAATCCACCCCTGCATTAATGTAAAAGAGATGGCAGATTGCACAAAGCACTCCAGCATAGAGAGGGACACCTTTCTTACCAGTTACCCCTGCAGGCAAGAAGAAGCAAAGATTTTTTTGTGCTATCATCAGCCTTCAGAGTTTTGACAGGTCCAGAAGAAAAAGAGCAATTTTCCAGGTCCCATGGAGTTGAAAATCTGAGTGGACTCTCAGCATAGTTGATGTGCTGTTGGGCTGTACTGACAGGCCTGTCTTGTACTGCAGCTACAATCTTTCCATGCAGAACAACTGCTTTTCCAGACACATGGAATACCCTCCAGAAAAGGAGCTGGTTGCTCTGAGAAAGGCTGTGCCCAGTATCCTCTTGAAAACAGACTGGTAATTTTGACAATTGCTGTAGAGAAAAGCCCATGCACAGATTTTATGAATCTCTGCTCTTCATTGGTGGATCAAAGTCTTATCAGCTGTCACCCAGGGCTCAGGACCTCTTGGCTCATGCCTTGAAACAGACCTGCTTACAGACATGTGCATATCTGTAAACAGCTTGTAAATCATGTCCCCAAGTGCATTGTCCAGATGTGTTTTGGAGGTAGGTATACTTGGTATTTATGCTGGAGGCAATGTGATACACCATCTACAGCAAAAAGAAACTCATACTATTCCACTTTCATGCATTTCAGTGACCAGCCCACAACTGGACAGCCCAACCCATAACTTCATAATGTCAATCTACTGATTTAATCTTCCTGCAACTTGATCTTCCCAGTGTGCTCTCTCTGTATTGAGGTTTTGGCTCAGCAAAGCTACATAACATTTTCCTGTCTAATGAGGTACAATATATACCTCTTCTGCTGACTCCTGTAAGGATGAACAAAGGGAAATTCACTTATCAGCAGAGTGAGGTATCAGGCATAAGTGGGAACAGGCGCAGGAAGTCAGTCTCTTAGATACACACAGTATGGAGAAAGATTAACATCAGGCAGGATAATGTATTTCAAACACCACTTATTAACAGCCCATAACTATTATTGAACATACTGAATGAGATTTTTACAGGAAGCAATTCACCCATTTCCTAGTTTTTGGTCTTTCTGATGATCAGAAAAGAGGCTATGAAAGTCATTATGGAGAAGTGAGCAGCTTCAGGATAAAATACCTACAAAACCTCACTCCTCTTTCCTTCAGATGACTCATATCAATGCAACTGCATTTTGCCAAAGTACCTTGTAAGTGAGATAGGCCTTTCAGAGAGAACATTTTAGACTGAAAAAAAATATAAAACAAAAATGTCCTGATGGAATGATGCTTTTGTCTATTTTAAGTTGGCCTATTGGGAGACATACTAAACTTGTGGAAAGAACACCTAAAACTACAGCAAATTTACAAGGGCTGATTCAAATGACACCAAAGAAGTCCATGTATCTAAGAGGAATTAAAAGCAATCTGACTACACAGAGGGAGATCAGGACTATCCCACAATAATGAAATAAAACTGGTTTAAGAAAAATAATCAACCCTAGAATTTTAAAGGAAAATTTCCAGAGTTCTAATTTTCTCTTGTGCAAAAGAAAAAATGAATCTGATTAGAGTAATTTAAATGTTTTGGCGTAACAAAGTATTTACACATCAGAACCTTATTTGCAGAGTAGAACAGAAACAATAGCAGTGGACTTGGAGACATTAAAAAAACCCATACAAATTGTACAGGTCTGTTTACATATATTTTAATTGCTCAAACACTTAAGCTTTTTAAAAATTACAATAACAGAACCAAGCTGAATAGCTGGGATGTGCACATCTCAGCAGAGTTTGTCTGGGGGAGCCACTTTCAAAAGGTAACATCCAGATTATGGAATAGATGTGTTTTTTTACTTGCAGTATATTGTATCTCTATACTGTTTCTATGCTGGAACTGGAATCTTCTCTGATTAATTCTCTGGATCTCTAGAGCAAGGTCCAGAGTTCCACATATTTTCCAAAAAGAAAAAGTTTCTGCTACTCAGATTTATAACCCAACAAACCCAACATTCATGCTTTGTTGTAAATTTCATCTGTGTCACAGGAAGAAATGAAGCAGTGAAAATAATTACATATATCAAATCCTTTGCTGCACATTGTAGTCTACGTCTCTATGGTATAGTATAAACTATAAAGGAAATCCACCTGTTATCTAATATCTTCATAGTACAGAGCCCTTACATTTAAAATTGATGTAAATTTAAGCATGTATTTAATTATTCCAAAGAAAATAGTGAAACCAGCAGTAGAACTAGAACTAGAAATTATGAGCATTGTTATTTAATCTTACTTTATATTTCTGCTTTCCTCAGATTGCAAAATCTCTTGTGGATGGTGTATATTTTAGACTGCTAATAAATAGATAAATAGTTAATCATTATGTCTGTCATAGATAACCATATGCAGATGATCAGGAGTTAGCCAACCACAGCCACATTAGAGTCTTCCAGTTGTACAGCCTGTTTCAAGTTTAAGAAACAGAAACTAACATCACTGCTGACTTTCACACCAGTGCCTAGGAAAGAAAGGTGCCATTGATTGCAAGTCAACAGGAATTCCCACGCTTGAACTGAGTGACCCAAAATAATACCGTACTTCTCATCTGCCTTGCTTCATTCTACGCCCTTAAAGCCATGCAAAATGCAGACATAGTGAGTTGCAGTCTTTTTAAAATAAAAACAGTGTTTGTGCCCAACCTGTGAAGCCTTTCTATGGAATCAGTTGTCAAAGCAGATGGTGTCCTTTTCATAATCCAGGTTGCAGAAACGGCAGTGAAGCAGTGTGCATATTGTGTAAAGGTTGTAAATGTCACAGCCTGTTATTGCCTGGGCACCTGTACAGAGCAGGTGTCAGTGTTATAAAAGACATCCATCCTGAGAGGCCCTTTTTCTGAAGTGGAGAGGTATGCACTGGAACTGACTGCAGCTTCTTTTGGTTACCCAGCTTCAGCTCACACTGGACAATGGAGCAGTCAGGAAGGGTTAAACCATTCAACAAATGCAAGTGAATGACAGGAGAGAAATAAAATAACAAAATGTGCTGCAGGCGAGTATAAGCAAAGCCTCCAGCTCAGCCAACTCTAATGCTGACCGCCCTCCAAATGGTGATGCTTTCAGATGCAGAATTGAACCAAAAGTGCTTGGCAAAGGACTTTCTAAACTGTGGACAGAATAAGATGGGGTATTACTATTATTCTTTATTTCTTCAAGATATATTCAAGCACTGCAGTGATGAAAGCTCTGTAAGTATCTTGATATACCATGCTATAAAACTTAAGGTGACGAGTATCTAATTCTAAAGATCACAAAATACTTGTAACTCAAACTTGGCCAACTAATCCTGTGCATGACAAGAAATATATTTCCAACCTTCAAATTAATTTAACTCCCAAGTGCTAGTTTATGTGCATTTCCAAATGTTTGTGCATTTTTATTATGATATCATATATATCACTGAAGAGAGTTCTCACTTCTGTGCCTGGTAAGATCATGGAGCGGATCCTTCTGGAGGCACGACTGAGGCAGATGAATAATGATGAAGTAATTGGCTACAACCAAAATGGCTTCGCCAAGAGCAAATCATGCCTGACTAACCTAGTGGCCTTCTATGAGAAGGTCACACCATCAATAGATGGGGGAAGAGCAATCAACATCATTTACCTGGACCTGAGCAAAGCCTTTGACACTGTCCTCCATGACATTATGGTCTCTAAGATGGTGAAATATGATGGATGGACGATACAGTGGATAAAGAGCTGGCTTGATGGACGAACTCAAAGAGTAGTTGTCAATGAGTCTGTATCCAAGTGGAGACCAGTGACAAGTGGAGTCCCTAAGGATCAGTACCGGGACCAGTCTTGTTTAACATCTTCGTCAGCGACATGGACAGTGGCATTGCGTTTACCCTCAGCAAGTCTGCTGACGACACCAAGTTGTGTGGGGTGGCTGACACACTGGAGGGAAGGGATATCATCCAGAGGGAGCTTGCCAACCTCATGAAGATCAACAAGGCCAAATGCAAGGTCCTCCATCTGCTCGGAGCAATCCCAAGCACCAATATAGGCTGGGCAGTGAATGGCTTGAGAGCAGCCCTGAAGAAAAGGACTTGGGAGTACTGGTGAATGAGAAACTCAGCATAAGCCATCAGTGTGCTCTTGCAGCCCAGAAGGCAAATCATGTCCTCGGCTGCATCAAGAGAAGAGTGGCCAGCAGGTTGAGGGAGGTGATTCTCCCCCTCTACTCCACTCTCGTGAGACCTCACCTGGAGTACTGCATCCAGTTCTGGAGCCCCT
>JANHFX010022966.1:0-41825 GCA_027560015.1 Chloroceryle amazona | reverse complement strand
TGGGGAGGGACTTTTTAGGCTGTTGGGCAGTGATAGGACTAGAGGGAATGGATTAAAACTAGAGAGAGGTCGATTCAGGTTAGACATTAGGAAAAATTTCTTCACCCTGAGGGTGGTGAGACACTGGAACAGGTTGCCCAGAGAGGTGGTGAATGCCCCATCCTTGGAGATTTTTAAGACCAGGCTGGATGGGGCTCTGAGCAACCTGATCCTTGCCATTGTCAGGGGAGGTTGAAACTAGATGATCTTTAAGGTTCCTTCCAACCCTGACAATTCTATGATTCTATGATTCTGTAGTTGAATACTGTTAGGATTTGTTTATTTCATGTATGAAGAAGACAAGAGAACTAAACTCAGGGCTGATTTAAAATGTCACAGATCTGTCAAAGTCAATAAAATCACAAATACGTGCATAAAGGGAAAGCCATCACCTGAGTTTTCTTGAGTATTGCTTTTGTGTTGTTTTCAGTAACAACAATGATGTTTAGTAGTGTTACTACTACTATAATTTTTCTAGTTAGTCTTTGTAAGTTTTTCAGATATTCATATTTGGAAGAAAATTTCCAAGAATTAGTTTCTTTTCAGGACAGGGTACATTTTTAGGAAGCTTGAAGGCAAATAATTAGGGAGCAAGATTACAAATCAGCTAGTATGCTGTTGACAAGGCAGTTTTCTCCTCTCCATTTTGGATGCTGTGTAACACAGGGATCAAAAGTTGATTTATTAGGGACTACACAGAACTGTGATCATACATTTAAACAAAATTCATGGCTCAGAGGTTATGAACTGTAGTAAAATATGTACTTTTACTGTATTTGCAGCCACTAGGTGCCACTCTGTGCTGTAGGAAGATCCAAGCACCAACCCTGGTAAACAAAAGAAACAGTCTATTTTCAAGCTATGTGGAAGTCTGTTTTTTTTTTTCCTACAGATACATATCTTCTGTATGCTCTCTGTAATGCTTGCCTATATCATGATGTGTTCAGACAAGTAGAAGCAAATCTCAAAAGTTTTTTGTTCTTGATTTTTGAACAGTTTGTTCTTCAGCCTTCAAGCTCTGTTACTGTGGAGGAATAAAATGGGGAGAGACATATATATATAAAAGTAGCTTGCTTGCTAAGCATAGCATTACTATGTCAATACAATTATTTTTCAACTAAGCATCTGAAAGAGATATGTAGGAACAGTAAAGTTAAATCAGCATTGTATTGATATATAAAAGTGCTGATGGTGCAAGGGGAATACAAACCAATCAACAGACTAATTGTTATCAAGAAAAATACTAATAGCTTCTCATTATCACAACTACAGCGTATCTATTAGAGAGGATTGTATCTCTGTCTTCACCTGCTCATTAGAATGATTCATCTCTTATTAACACTCAATTAGATGAAAACCTATTCTGAGTTTACTTTTGCATGCAGTCTCTCAAGAGATGATTACTGCTTCCAAAGAGGGAAGGAGAATTTAGGCATGAGACAACATTTGTGTTTGCAGACCAGAAAGCAAACCATGTCTTGTGCTTCATCAAATGAAATGTAACCAGCAGGTCAAGGGAGATGATTCTCCCCCTCCATTCTTGTAAGACCCTCCTGGAGCACTGTGTTCAGCTCTGGGTCCCCCAGTGTAAAAAAGGCATGGACTTCTTGGAATGGGCCCAGAGGAGGGCCAGGAAGATGAGAAAAGGGCTGGAGCTCTTCTCCTGTGAAGACAGACTAGAGAGCTGCGTTGTTCAGCCTCGAGAAGAAAAGGCTCTGGGGAGACCTTAGAGCAGACTTCCAAGGGATCTTAAGGGCCTACAAGAAAGATGGAGAGGGACTGAAAAAAACAGAAGCAAAAGTCACAAATAAATCAACCCTCAAAACCCATAATCCCTCCTTTACTTCGCATTCAGCTCAACTGCTTCTGAATTCAATTATTACTACAACTTTACCACCCTTACCTCCAGTTCAAGAATACCATCAAAACGAAGCATATGCAATTTGTTCATAGAGCACCACTGAGTCTTTTTTTTTTTGAAGGCAGCTTGACAAGGTATTTCTATTCCTCTTTCCCTTCACAATTTGTGGCAGATAGAATTAGATTATGGGTATATCTACAAAAATAGGGGCAGATAGGCCTTGAGTCTCCTCCTCATGCTGCTCATCTGGATGTAAAGGATTTCTAAACTATATTAGAGCAAATAGCATCATATTCTTCAGAGTTTACTGCTAGTGCGAAAAATTTCTCATTAATTGGGTATACAGTGTTTTGCAACTGGCTGGGCTGATCATTTTTCAGCTACCCAGACTTCAAAGCTTTTTCTGAAAACAACATAAACTCAAAAGTTAAGGGTGGAAGCACTGATTTCTCACTGACAACTCAAATATGTGTCTTGAGTTAAATGACCACTTTCACTTTGTGAAAAATGGGTGGACTTGCTGTCAACAGAGCCTCTTCATACTTTAGACTGTCTTGTAGGAGACTTTTAACTAGATCAGGCACCAATATTAGATCTGAACACTTCTGGTACAGCCAGGAACCTTGGACACTCGGAAGGACTGGTAGAAAGAACTCTAACCTAATATTTCACACTTAACAAAAGAGGTATGAACAATAAATGCCAACCTCAACTGAAACAGTTAATGTAGCATTTGAAGACAAAACCACCTCAAAACATAAAATAATCCAAGAAATTCAAGGCATCCAACATTGATATATTTATTGATAGCCATAGCCAATTTACATTCACTTCTAAGCTTGATATAATTTGGATTTGAACTAAGACCAGGAACTAAAGCCACAGATGGAAGATTTTATCATTTCTATACATAAATGCATTTCCCTTGGCACCTCTGAAACTTCAATACTTCAGACTTGCCTGAAAGAGGTGATAGGCATAAATCTGCTAAAATTCTTAAAAATATTCATAATCTTCCTGTCACTTCTTATCAAGACTTTTCCTGCAAGACATGAGTCCTCCATAAGTAGAGTTATACAAGGTCATTTTTCTGGTTTAATATTTTTTTAAGTGACCATGGAAACACCAAATTAATTGCGGAGAAAATTTGAGCTCAAGTGACATTCATGTGTAGAAATATATCTCCAGTACTTCACAGCTGCAAGCTATACCATCATTCCTGAACAAGGTTACTGGTTAGATGAGATCAGCTGATGGGAATGTACTTTTAGTTGAAGACAAATCCATGTGAGAGGTTTGATACAGATGAGCATCTATGGCCATAACACAACCTGTGATATTGAAAATACATGCCTGAAAATGATCAAATTTGTTGATAGAGTGGTAGCACTCCTGGACTCTTGACTGATATTATCAGAGTTATAAAGCGGCAGCTGCATATTTTTATCAGATTTGTTTACCTAGCATATACTGTCTGGTCCCACCATATGATGAGACAATCATCATTAATGTCCTAATTTTTTCTTGGTGATACCCCACTGATTTGATATAACTGGACATGAAACCTTCAGAATTTCAAGAACTCCAGTTAACACTTTAACTTCTCATTATCATATGTCTGATCAAAGTAGCTAGTGCATCACTTAGGTTAGAAACCTTCTTTTCCCCTCTGTAGTCATCTTATCTGCATCATTGTCAATGGCTCAAAGTCCAGATAGAGAGCAAGTGGTGTCCCTCAGGGGTCCATACTGGGGCCTGTCTTGTTTAAAATTTTTATCAGTGATATAGACAGCGGGATCGAGTGCAGCATCGGCAAGTTCACGGATGACACCAAGCTGAGTGGTGCTGTCAATACACCAGAGGGACAGGATGTCATCCAGAGAGACCTGTACAAGCTCGAGAGGCGGGCCCAGGTGAACCTCATGAGGTTCAAGAAGAGCAAGTGCAGGGTCCTGCACCTGGGCTGGGACAATCCCCACTATCAACACAGGCTGAGGGAGGAGGTGATAGAGAGCAGCCCTGTAGAAAAGGACTTGCAGGTGCTGATAGATGAGAAGCTGGACATGAGCAGCCAGTGTGTGCTTGCAGCCCAGAGGCCAATCGCATCCTGGGCTGCATCAAAAGAAGTGTGGCCAGCAGATGGAGAGAGGGGATTCTACCACTCTACTCTGCTCTGGTTAGACTCCACCTGGAATACTGTGTCCAGCTCTGGAGACCTCAGCACAGGAAGGACATGGACTTGATGAAGTCCACAGGAGGGCCACAAGGATGATCAGGGGGCTGGAGCACCTTTCCTACGAGGTCAGGCTGAGGGAACTGGGATTGTTCAGCCTGAAGAAGGGAAGGCTCTGGGGAGACCTAACTGCCACCTTCCAGTACCTGAAGGGAGCTTATAAACAGACTGGAGAGGGCCTGTTTACAAAGGACTGGAGTGAAAGGACAAGGGGCAATGGTTTTAAATTAGAAAGGAGTGGATTTAGATTAGAAATAAGGAGGAAGTTCTTTACCAAGAGAGTGGTGGAGCACTGGAACAGGCTGCCCAGGGAGGTGGTGGAGGCCCCATCCCTGGAAACATTCAAGGTGGGGCTTGACAGAGCTCTGAGCAATCTTCTCTAGTTGAGAATGTCCCTTCTAGCAGCAGGGGGGTTGGACTAGATGACCTCTAGAGGTGCCTTCCAACCCAGACATTTCTATGTTTCTATGTATCATTGATATTCTCATTACAGCTAGCTAATTCCACATAAAACCCAGTGTAATATGGATTCATACTCAGAAAAGGATTCAATAGATGATCACCACCTTTATTAATAGATCAAACTCTTTCATTTCCATAAAATTTAGATCACATTTAAGGTCTCAAATTTTATTTTTTCAATACATTCCATGATAGAGACCACTGAGACATGAAGATCTAAGAACCTTACAGTGACCACCAAGTCCACAAAAGTCTACCAAGTCCAACTTTGCTGGCTCAGCTGAGTTCTCCGAAGAGGAAGATAACACTTTCTGAGGCCTGTATTTAAGCATCCAGAACTTAAGACCATGACAGACATTGCAACCATCTGTTTTAGAAAAAAAGAAACATATCTTCAATCTCATCGATATTGCACATGGATAAATACACAAATGTTCCAAAAAAAAAAAAGGTGGCACACCAATTCTCATACTTCTGCCACTGGAGAGGACTGACAGGAAAACACTGTGACAGAAGGCATATTCACATCTTTGATGGACACTGATTAGGAGACAATCCAAAGTTGCAGAAGTTGGATGACTATACAAGATGCAATCTTAAGTGATCATCTTTGTACAAGGCCTGCAGAGCTCAAAGGTACAGATAAGAAGTAAAAATTTAGTCATTTTATTAACAGATGCAACTCTGCAGACACAATTAACAAATTTACCAAGACAATGAGACTCTCACACAACAGTCCTCAGAAGAATGTCATGTGTAAGGTCACTGTAAGGGCACCATTTTTGACAGCAAAGGTAGCAATATCTGACTAAAATATTCAGGTAAGTACATATATCAATGAAGTACACGTGTTAATCGTTGTTTGTGTGTCCACTTCAGAAAGTTCTATTATTTATTATATTTAATTCAGTTAAGCATGTTTAAGAAGTAGGAAATAACTGTTAGCTACAAAGGTAAACAGGGAAGGAAAAAAATAAGATATTAGTGTCATTAAGCTTTATGAAGTCTATTAGGAGAGTATAATTGAACGTTAGTGTGTATTCTCTGTTTTGATTTCTGTAGTTCTTTCATTAAACTAGCATTTCGGATCCTCATATAAGATCTGTCATCAATAAACATGTAGACACATTTCTATTTAATTTAATTTATTAATTTAGAGTTCACTAAAAAAAGTAAATACCTTGGATCCTAGATGATATATGTATGTTTTATTACACTTGTTTCAATTTTCTTCTGTTCCCAGCAAATTTTACCATAAACAAATTTCATAAGCCTTGATTCAAAAGGTATAACCACTATATAATATTGTAAAAGCAGGGAAATATGAGGCTATACAGCAGCTCTCACTTTAGTTAAAAGTACTTTTAATGACTTCATCCTTCATGGTTGCCCAAAGCACCCTGTGAAATAAACCTTTAACTCTTACATCGTTTCTGTCTTAAGGGTAATGAGCCATATGCGAAGACATCTGCAATGCCTGAAAAGAATGATCATTAATTAGAGAGAAGACAGGACACTTTCTGATTGCTGATATGGAAAAAAAAAAATGCCTTTCAAAAAGTCACTGGCATTAAGAAAGACCATTTGTCCTTTAGTTTGCAAGATGTGAATACTGTAGGTATGAATTTATTTCTTGCCTGTGCTGGGGAGTAAAATTATTACACAGTGAGATCAAGACACCAGGGAGGAGACAGAGAACCAAGAGAGGGAATTCTGTGAAAAAGGCTAAGACAACAGCATATGTTGTTTGTATAGAAAACTCTTTCTGATTTATCTGAAAATTTTGAAGGAAGACCCAAAAGCAGGGCACAGATTATTGGCTTAACTATCTTTTTTTTTTTTTTTTTTTCCCTGCTCTAAATGCCCTTACTTTACAAATTACAAGGTCAGATACTCTAATCTTGCAGCTTTCTCTGGAACTAGGTGAATCCTTGGCATCTACTTCTGACTGAACATCCATTTTGAGACATCTCAATTTACACCTTTAAGTGACACTGTCTGGTGTCACATATACTTCAGGGACAACTTCTCAATGAAGCACATTAACCTCTACCTGCAGTAGAGTCGGGGGGTTGTATAAATTTGTGATTTCTTCATTGGTAGCAATCTCTGGCTTTTTGTCTGGCTTGAAGAAAAACAATTGGAAATGTTTTGCAAGTAAAAGAGCAGGATACATGCATAGGATAGAGAAAATAATTTACAGGGAGAAGTGGAAAGAATAATTCATGCCAGACCAAGATAAGAAGAATGAATCATTACCTAGCTGATCTATCCCCATTGATCATAAAGGAAAATGAGACAGCTAGTTCAGAACAGATCACTGACTTCTAGACTCCTGAAGTCAGATGACCATAATCCTTGTCAAACTTGAGAGATTAGTGGTTTGGGCCCCCAAATTCTACATGTTCTTGGAGGTAGATCCAGTCCAGAAGTTGGTTTTATGCACAAGTTTAGTTGTTATATCCTTCTTGGTTGTTATATCCTCAGAGAAGGAGTATATTTGCCAGGAAACTTGCACTTTTTATAGACTTGCCAGTACAGTCTTCCATCCTTTATAACAGCTACATACCTAAATACCATTAACTTTTACAGGATTTGTGCTTTACTGCTCTGTCTGTGTGGATCCATGGTTTATATTTCCTAACTGATAAGAAAACAAACAAATTAAGGTTACACATACAGCATTTACATATTTGGTGTACTAATTGATCAGTAAATAGAATACACCTTAATGTGAGAAATCTCGGTATACAAGGTACAGGCTACCTAATGCATGCAAAACAGAGTTGATACCCAGGTACAGAAGTAAAAAGTCATAAAGTGAACATAAATCATCTTGGATTAGCATGACTTTGAGTTTGAATTAATAAACTCTGCTGTTATACCATGTTTAAACAAGAGCTACTTGATGTCACATCACTTTGTAACATGGAGCAAAAGTGCTCTAGTCATTCATTTCCAGCTAGATAGAAAACTGAAGCATATCTTTACACTATTATGTACAGTTTCTCATGGTTTCCTTTCACTGACCCAAAAATTTATAATCCAGTGATTTCCATGTGCTATTGCAGACTTCGCAGGAAAGAAACAACTAGAAAATTTAGAAAAATTTAGAAAACTTCCTTCACAATTTATATAAGAGGCCCATTTGTTAATAGGGAGCTCTGGTGTATATGTACTTAGATTTTCAGGAAATAAAATGTGTCCTTAGTTCCCAAGTTTTAGATACCTGTTTAAATGGAAGCTGTGGGTTTTGTGAACAAGCACTCTCTGATTTTTCTGACTCTGCTTTGCTGAGGAATTTTTCCTCAGGTAAGCCTACACATGGAAGCATGACAATCACTAAATGAGGATTTAGATGCATTCTGTGAGTCTCTGGAATGTAACCCCATGGCATATGGAGATAGCATCTGAATAATTCTACCAAAATCAAGCCAACATTGTGATTGATGTATATAAATGACCTGTGGAAGTTAGAAGTAATAGTTGAAACAAAAAGAAATAATAAGTACCAAGGGAAACCTCCAAGAGGTTCAGTCTCTTCCTTATACTGCTGTTAACTCCAATTAACTAGACGGTTTCTACTAGATTCGTCATAAATAGAGTGGTCCACTGAATAATCTCTACATTTTTCCCAACAGAGTAGGAAAATACTCAAGAGTTTATCAGTTATGATATCTTCACTGTTTAGGACATCGTATATACTGACTGCTTCTTTCTTGAAAGTAACCCAGTAGCACCATATATAAAATAGCAGCTCCTCAAAGGAGTTTCTCATGGAGTAAGGGGCTTGCAAGTCTGTACTATTTCTTAAGTCACCAGTCGTTCAAAGCAGTAAATAAACTCTTCATAGCATATTAAAAAAAAAAATTTAAAAATTAATGTGCTTAAAAAATGCTAACATTTATACTCTAGTAAAGAAAATTAATATGATCACACTACTCAGTATGGACTTTCTAGTGACTAACATGGAGGAACTCACAGCTATCAGACAAGGAGACAGACCTCAGGTGACACCTGGAATTAAGAAAAATACACAGAAAATAAATGCCTCTCTTGAACCATTGGGAGAAGATTGCTTTAAATGTGGGGGTTTGCTCTAAACAACAGCTTGGCAATTTCTGATTTTTAGAAGGAAAATCTGTTCCCTTTTACTTGAAACACTTATGGATCATAGCCCAGCCCTCAGTGACAGATGTTGATAGTACAAAAACTACAACTGACAGAAATTCTCATAATAATAATAAAAAATATTATTAAGATACTCATCCTGTCAACACTTATTTGTAACCTTAATGTCGTACAGACAAACATTTCGATGTTTGTGGCATCAGGGCCCAAGTTTAACTGGATTTTTTTTCCTTTTTTTTTTGTTTGTTTGTTTCAATAACATGGCCTGTTTGGCATTTCCCTGCATTTGTTACTAGGTACAGCAGAAGCTGACTTATTAGTTGCAGAGACAAGAGATAAGCAGTCAGTGATTTTCAGGCTTGAGGTCACAAGCCTGGAAACATCAATAGGAGCAGGACTATAATCCTGAAAACAGTCAAAAGCAGAAAAGAAAAAGAAAAAAAAAAAAAGAAAAAGAAAAAAAGAAAGAAGGTTACTTGTATAAGCTTTAAACTCTGCTTCAAAAGAGATGTGATAAAGCTCTCTAGGTATTCCAAACACCTTTGTAAAGGAAGTTAACGTATTTATTATTTCACATCTGGGGAAAGAGGCTCCTGAAGGAAAACAGCCCTGACTGATCATACTGGATTTCAAACAGAGCTGTTCCTGATAAGCATACTGGGAGAGCAGGGTTATATCTCAAGGGGGAGATACACCTCACATACCCAGGCAAGTAGACATGGCCTCCTCAGTCCCCTTTCAGCTCAGTGAAGGGAAACAGCAAGTCTCAAGGCACAATAAAGCCTTTTAGATGGCTGCTTCAGAACCTAGAGAGCCAGAGGGTGTCCCTCCCTCAGGCTTGTGTGGGGAGCTGAGGGTCAACATTGCAGGCTTGAACTCAGTGATCTAAGGTGAAGTGAGACACATTCCACCCCAAAGCACTGGGTTCAGGAAACATACATAATTTGGTGTCCTAAAAGGATTTGGAAGGCAGGACAAGATGATGATGACTCAGTTTTGGCACCTTTAACAGCAAGATTTGTACCTTGGGACTCTTCATGCTGGAGATTATGCTCACAGACAGATATACATGCATGTTTAGTAACATCCCGCCAAGCTATAGCACTTCTTCCTCAGGCAAGTATCTGCTTTTCTTGCCCCTTACCTCCTCCACAGAAGCAGCCATCTTCCTCCTCCTTTTTCTCTTCCTCACACATGAGCTATCTCTTCCACACTTGTGTCTCACAGCCACCCCTCCTTCTCCCTTACCATGATCCACCATACTCAGCTTTTTCTGTACATCTAAGAGACCACTTACTGGTAGAAATTTTAAGAAGTCCATTTGAATATATTTTGTCTATTTAAAAATGTTGAAAAAGTAGATCTCTTCCGTTTGAAATGGACACCCACCCTCCTGACACTGGGCTATCAAAGACAGACAAAGATGAGCTTAACAGAATGTCTGTGCACTGTTTGTATGTCTTCAAAATTCTTGTCCCATGGATGCCCTAGAATTTTGGTGGATCTTTGATAGAAATGTTTTTAAAGACCTCTGGGAGTGTGGGGGAGAAAGCTCCACTTCCTTTTTCCTAAAATATAGGGATTTTCTTATTCATCCCTTGCTACCCTAAGGATGATAATGTTGCCTAAATATATGTGCTTCACATGATATTTTTCTTCTCGGTCTCATCAGCTGGAGCACTGTGGTCCCATTTCCTCCCCAGCAACTGAACCATAAATTGGCAAGCTCACCAAATGAAGGAACATAAGTGTAATTGCACTTAATTGACAGGCCATCACACACAGCAAACTACAAGTTCAAGGGCGGAAACATTAATGACAGCAGTGTGTATATATAGCGACAGTCATTTTTGATCAGGAATAAGATGCAGAGATGTTTTAATTGCCATACTTACTGTTTTACACGCTGTGCTACATTTAACTTATTTGAAAGATAGTATGCAGGTTGCACAGCATTAGAACATTAATAAATTGCTTCTGCATGTGGTTCCAACAGAAGAGGGAGTATGATCCTCAGCTCATCTCAGGCTGCACTTTAGAAATACTCATCATTTACTTAGCCAGGGGAAAATTGCTTCCCTTATTAACTTTTCTTATGTTTAAAAAAAAGTTACACAATTCGTTTTTATCAAGGTGAGTCACCTCAAATCCTGTTAATGTTTCCATGTTTTCTATTAATTGCAGAGAAACCAGAGCAGGCAGCAGTTTGCATAACCTTCAGGACACAGTAATGTCTATCTAGACCATGTCTTTCTCATGGCTCAGAGATCACATATTCTGTTGGTTCATCTCTAATGTGCAGCTGTCACTGACTGTACCTTTAACGTTCTTCTCCTAATGGAAAGCAATTAAGGGCAATATTTTTTAAGAGGACTAGCCAAAGGGGTGGATTATAACTTAAAAGAGGACTGATTTTCAGACAGTGCTTGCAAAGTGCTTAAAATTGGCAGGGGGAAAAAATAATTATAAACCCCAGAAGTGATCACGATTTGAGAAATCCTGACCACAAAAAGTAGCTCAGAATTTGATGGGTTTTGCTATAACAAAGATGTGTATAACCACTGTTCAGTATAGGTACATTTCAAACATATAGCTAAGCTCTATGTTCATCTACTGAAGCTAAATCCCTTATTGCTATGAGACAAAATGCACAGTCTATGCTCACAGAAGACCACAGTATTGTTAATATTCAGGTGTTGAAGAGTGTCCACAGTTATGTGTTTATTCACGATGCCATTTTCTGAAGGGATAAAATCTTTGGTCCTACTCCTTATACAGCTGGTTCCACCTGAATGCACACACCACCTAATCTGAGGAGTCATTTAGTACAGGAAATTTTGAGTCACGGCTTCAGATTTTACTCTCTTTCCTTTATGCTAGCTGTTATCGAATGTTCCTTTATACAAATTAACAGGGGCCAATTAGCAAGAGCTTCAGATAAGCCTTTATGTATTTCATTGTATAGCAAAGAAATTAAATGACTGATCTTTTATCTTGAAGTTAGAAAACCAAAATAGCTGTTATAATACAAGCACAGGCCTATCCTCATAGGACCAACACATTCAGAATATTATTGCAATTAATGTTTAAAAGGGTGGAATTTAAAGCAAATAATGTACATAGCAGAGGGCTTGCTCTTCAGAAATCTAATGGATACATTATGAATTAAAAACAATATAGATGCCGTTACAAGATTTTCTCTTGTTTCCTTGATTTTCTACACATTAGCTTGGAAATGGTATATAATTTAAGATCTACATTTGCTTAACTCTTTCAACACTGGTAAAGACAGGACACCTACAGAAGCAGACTAAAATCAGAAGACTACACAGAAAGATCTTCACTGTGTATAAGTTTACTCTTAGATTTATACTTGCATGTTGCTTACAGCTGTACTCTGTTGTGTTTAGTTTTCTTATTACTTTCTCTTCATGATTCAAAGACTCATACATGAAATGGAACATGCCTTTTCTTGGCAATGGCAGTGGCAACACTTGTAGCTGCTTTTCAGGACTGGTACAAGAAAACAATTCAAATCACTTTGTTTTTCCACTCACCCACTGTTGTGCATCTCAGAGTTTACAGAACAGGTCTTAGGCCTTTTGAAAAACACATTAGTTTTGCCACTGATTTCCTGATCTCAATTCAGTTATACAGTAAAGAAAGAAGGCATGGTGTTATAGAAACATCCATCTCCATAATTCACATTATGGAAAGCTCTGTCACATTTTATCTTTGTGGACAGTTTCACAAAGGTGCACGACAAAGGTTTGACACATTTTTAAGCAGACATGACTGACACTACAGTGGGCAACACAAAAGAACAAAAATCAATCAATCAAAAAACCCAAAAAGGTATCACATAGAGAAGGATCAAGAAGAGCAATTGGAAGGATCAAAGGTCTGGAATAACCTGTTTGGAAAGACAGTAAGTATTAGGGCTGTGATGAGAAGGCAGAAAACAACAGCTTTAAAGTAGCAGATCTGCAAAAGGATTGTGACGTTCATGGAGCATAGGAAAGGCTTGTCTGGGGAGACTGCAAAACCCCCATCGATGAAGGTCTCAAAAACACACCAGAAAAACATCTGTCAAGAACAGATGTATTGCTGACACTGCCTTCAAGGTCTTACAGGCTTTTTCCAGGCTTTTTTATAAGATATTTATACATTACTTAATTTCTTAATGCAAACACACAGTCTTCCAAACAGCACAGAAAATAATAGCAAGGTAGTCGTACAAAAAGAACAAACATGGCTTAAGAATATTAAAAAATAATAATTTCATAGTAATTACTAGGTAGATGGAGGTACTAAAAATGTAAGCATGAATCTTAATAAATTAAATTAGCTTTAGAAATTAATAAATCTGCCGAGCAATTATCTGTTCTGATGAAAATAGCTTAAAACAAAACAAAACAAAACAAAACACAAAATACAGAAAATGAAAAATAACTTGGAGAATTATGAATTGTGAAAAAAAAAGTATACGTAGTAACAAATCAAATATGCCTGGTGCTGAAATCCACTGCCACAGATTGGTCCATGCCCATCTTCTTACCTACCTCTTTGTGCTGACACCCTCTTGGAAGTGGTCTTTGATGAGCAGCTTTTATCCAAACAATGCCCTAACCATGATTAAGTCTAGGCCAAAAATGTGCTGAGGATTATCTTAGTGTTTAATAGTGTAAGCACTCAAGTTCCAGTGCCCATGAATGTTTTCTGCCAATGTTTAATTTACCGGTATAAACATAAGTAATGATAGCAGTGACATAGCAGAGTAACTCCCAGTCTTCTCTGGGTTTACAGCACTACACAAGAATAAAAAATACCTGGTGCCAGGGCCCAGAAGGTACTGCCATGGTGGCTGCTTGGGTCATAGTGGTAAGAATACAGTCCCTGAACAACATGCAGCTGAAAGGGAAATGCAGTTTGGGTGTTGCTTTTGCAACCTGAGATTAAAAAGAATTACATGTATGCTGTTTCCTAAACTACAAAAGGGAGGGAAGGGGTTGTATGTAGTTTCTGAATAAATCCAAGACTTCAAATCTTAAGGATAAAAAAAATAGAACAAAAATAGCATGGAGGGTCTTGTCATTGGTGCTCCCAGGATACTCCCAGTGTTTTCATGGGCTAGCCCTGGCCCATCTAAGAAAATTAGACTATAGAAAGTATTAAATATATGAATGTGACCTTCAGTTTGTATGGATTTGGGTTAATATGGTTTGGGTCTAATCTGCTACAGTATGGCAAATATTACCAAGCACCAGCCATCTGTCTAGAAGCCAGAAGCACTGTTTAATTTCTAAACCCATATCCCAGGAATTGTATTTAATAATTACAGTCTTCAATTTTACTAATAAGTGAGTGAACTGGATTGAAAGATGAGGCTTTCATCTCCTCTCCTGATTGACGAGAACCTTGAGAACACAGCACCTATAGTAGGAGTTTCCTTTATTCATAATCAGGGTAGAGAAGCCATCAGACATAAAAGCAAAGAAACAAGACCTCTTAGCTATCAGATCCCCAGTCCTGCCTTTCAGGCTAGAAACTCTTGGGCTTGCCTCTTTAGCACCATTAGTCTCACTGTCTTCTGAAACAGTGGAAAGCATCCTGCTTTACATTCAAGCAGACAGTAGTTCAAATCCTGCTATCATGCAGTTCATGAATATTTTCTTCCAATACCTTGCAGCAGCACTAAACTTGGTAAGAAAATTACAAGGGAAAATTTCATAGTAAATGAAGCCATGCTGCAATATCTAATGAGAACATAGCCTTTACCCTGATAAAAGTTCTTTGTGTTACTCATTTATTAAAAGATACTATGCCTATTTCTCTGTACACATGGCAGATCAGAAGGGGCTTTTATAGTGCTCAGCCTTAAAGTATCTTCTGAATGTACCTGGCATTGCTCTGATTTGCACTACCTACTGTTTCTCTTCATCTCAATCAAAGAGAATAGCTCTGAACAAAGATAAATGAAAATCATTATTAGCGTGATCATTCACAGAAATTAATTTTCCTGTTTGAGGCATTCATAATGGTGTGTTTATGTGTAAGAGCCATTTTCATAAAATCTCACGCACACATAAACACTTTTTTAAGATTAGGAATCAGCCTTAAATTAAAGGGACAAATGGTATCCTGGGTACAACTGTTGTTCTATTCCCTCTGCTCAAAAGAAAAAGATAAAATCTACTAAAATTATTTCCTAATTCCAAGCAGAAATGAGTCACAGATCACTACGTATCTTTCTGCATTGTTTGCATAATCATATTTATTGAAATCAGAAGTATTCATATTCCACTTTATGGTGAAGGTCCTGGGAGGTCCTTAAACCAATCTTTCCTTCAATTTCAAATCTGAGAGGGCTACACATCAGAGATGACATCATTTACAGCCAGAGAAATTTTTGACATTTATAGTCCATTTAATTGCCCACTTGCCAGTCGTCTTCTTTAAAAAAAATTTGAAAGACATTTCTTTTTGCTGTGATTAGTACTTTTTATTTCCAAATAATACAATAACACATATCCACCACTCATCTCTACTTTAATGTCCACAACCATTGCTGATGTAATTATGGATGAGACACACCTTGCTCAAATTTAGGTATTATCCTGTACATCTGTGCTCATCACTCTAGTTTCCATTTCACAAAAGTGTGAATCATCTAAATTACTTCAGATATATATTTTAGGACGAATCATGCCCAGAACTTCCTCTTTCCTTACTTTGGGCCACTGCAGATATCTAAAATTTGGAAAGATGTATGATGCCTTGTGTTTGCTGGTCTTGCGTGAGACACATGGCCAGAGCCTTTCTGGCATTCTGGATGACCACTACACAAGGAGTGAAAGCCTGGAAGACCTTGGTGCAAAAGATGCATCACACAACTTCTTAAGATATAACATAAATCATTTCTAATAAGAATACTTAACATGGGCCTTGTTCCCCTCCCTGGTTGAATTTGGATGACTAAATCTTCTAAACTGTCCAAATATTTCAAACAAAAACATGACCTGTAGAAAAAAACACTCTATTTGGAGGAAAGTAGGTTTTGTCTTCTCACAGGTATATTATTAACCTTTCATAAAACCTGACTAGCCTCATCTGAATGAAGACAGAAAATAAAGATCAGGATTATGATGGCCTGCAGGCTTTTGCAATAATGAAATGTGACTGAAACAGAAAATAAGTCCTAATCCTGTTCCAGTAGAAATCAGGAGTATAGTGCAAGAAAATACTGTCATATCCTCAGATGCTGCTGCTACTGGGCTTCTAAGCATAGATTGACTTAGAGCCTTTGCATGGTGTCTCAGCAGTTTAATTTCTTTCTTCTTCAAGAAAGACAGGAGCAGCCAGGGCAAAAGCTCTCGACAAGAATCAAGTTTGCTACTGCTGCTGCTGAGGGGTCAGATTTTCAGGACAGCTATAGCTTCTGCAGGGGGTGATCATGCACTGACAAGTTCAGTAGCTACTCAACACACCCTGACCTTTCTTGGCCTTTCACATGGCTTCAGAGCAAAGTTTTCACTGACTGTAATGTGCTGCTAATATCTGCTAATAAAGCTAACCTTGATCCTACAGGCCCCTGTGTAGTGCCTGGGGATGGGCTCCAGAACATGGCTCCACTATCTGTTTACCTTTTGTCCATCGTATAGCAGTGAATCAATTGTAATAACTAATGGGAGAATTTTGGAAATCATGAGTATTCAGTGGAACTCATTGCAAAGTAGGTGTGTTATTGGATATACACAGGACAATCTAAGTGCTAATATAATCTCTCCAGTTCCGATCTGTGAAATGTTAGTCTTATATAATTTTACAATGTTACTGTAAATTTCTTAAAGGCAGACAGATGATTGATATGTTGTAAATTGCAATACCTATAAAAGATGGGGCAGCTGAACAAGATTTGGGTTTATCTCTCCAATGTAGCCATGAATTACCTGAGGGAATATGACAAGCAATTCATCAAAATAGAAACCACACAGTCAAATAAGAGTATATATTCCTTCAAAGCTTAAGCCAAAAACCATCAGAATTAAACAGCAGGCTTTCTTTTGGCTTCAGTAGGCTCTTAATGCAGAGCTAAAAGAAAATTCATGCCTAAACTAGAAGGCTGGATATAAAGCAGTATAAGTTGTAAGTTGGAACAATACACATGTTCACCCTTTATGAATAAAACACTTTCCTGTGTGCAATTTATGCATGTTATTATGTTATATTTCAGCTCAGTGCCTTAATCTTTCCTATCCTGAAAAGGAGAAGAAAGATTTTCCTTTTAAAATAGTGAAATACTGTTCACAGTAAATACTGGCCACATAGATTTTTGAGTAGGAGATCCTTATAACTCCTTGCAGCATATTTGCCTCATTATACATGGATTTATTTGTTTGGGTTTTTTTTTATAACTGTTCTATTCTTATGTGTAAAAATACATTTCTTTCCTCAAAGTGAGCATATATGGCTTTATTATGGAAGAAGGATGTAAAAATTAAATAATTGTGTCATTTCTATCAGAGAGAGAAAATAACCCCACTGTGTTTCTATACCAGCCTTGTGATCTGCATAATTCTTTGCATGTTCTTTTATGTCACTCTATCATGCCTCTGTACACATTTGTGAAAATCTTGATGACCACTCCTGCTTCCTCAGAGAGAAGTGATCATGTGGAGATGCAGAAGTGGCCAAGATTTTTTTCCTACATCAGTACCCAAAGTGGGGGAAAAAATCTCCAGCCTGTTCCAAATAAGAAAAATCAGAAGTGCCATCTGGTTATCAGACATGTTAAGTCTTTCAAAGAAATGAGTAGTGCATTTTTTATTAGCAAAACCAGATTCTGGCAGTCTGGAGCTTAGACATAACCTGACTTTAAATCCTGATGGATGTGTTGTGATCTGCACTGCCTATTCTTCTGGAACTTGAGCAGTTTCAGACCACATCTGCTGGTAAAACAAAATATATTAATACTCCCTGTGGTATGTAATATGGAGCTTTGTGAAGTGCTTTTTACCAAAAGCCTGTTGAACTGAAATCTTTCTGTCATACATAGAACAAACACAGTAGAGACAGCTGTAGCATCAATATGCCTGCCCTGCCCAAGAGATCCTAGCACTGTTTGCTTGGTCAATCTTCCCTTCCTCTGTTGATTCCACCTCCTGCATTAATGAATGTTGGTAACAGCATCCTCTGAGATAGGGCTGCTTGTCCAGCACAAAGGATATTATTGAATCATTTCATATCCCCCCACTAAAAATGACCTGCAAGAGCAGAGAACAAATTAAAGATGATTTCAAGTTAACACCTGGTATGAAAGAGTACAGTCTTTCCTCAAGGTCCAGTCATCAAAACTTTCCAGCAAAAGACATTTATTTAAGTTTTGCCAGACTGCATAAACACAGACAATCTCAGACAAACAATAGCAAACATCAGAAGCAAACTGTTCTAAGTTATGCCAGAAAACCAGCTGAAAGCCTTGTGAATGTGGATGAACATGTATAAAGAAACTGAGTACTTAAAGGAAGAGTTTGCTGTACAAATATTTCTCTTGTTATTCAGTCTAAAGAAATTTGACAAAATGTATTCAGAGAGGGGCTTTATCTAGTAAGAATCACAACGATAGTAATATATAGTAAGATAACACTAATTTATCCATCAAACTGAGTAACAAAATGCAGATGTTCAGCGGCAGCAGCTTGGAAGCCAAAGACCTATATACAGTACATCAACATGGTACCATGGCCAAGCTTAGCTGATTAGACAATCTAAATCAGCTAATTACCTAATCCCAGTTTTGGAGCAAGGTCATTCAGCAACAGGACAACACCCTACATTTCACTGGGTTCCTAAATTCTTAAGCCCTAAAACCCACTTTCACAGAAACTATTTAAACTTCACTATTAGACATTTCCTTCACAGAGGTAAATGGGGTTTTATTTACTCAGTATTTATAGAATTATTCCTGTTCTTCATAATTAAATAAATTCCATGGATGGTGGGAGAGATACAAAGTCCCCTGCAGGGATATACAGGACTTTATTCATAGGCTGCTTCTCACACCCATGGGTACAAAAGTGCCATCTTCAGAATTCTGCTCAGGTATTAGCGTGGAGGGCCTGATAAGCAGTCCTTTCACATGGTTCAAAATGGCCAAAGGGTGTTTGTTACATCATCTTCTTGAAGCCAAATCCTCAGTACTATATTTTCTCGACCTTTCAGGAGAATCCATGTTTTCCATTGAAAACACCAGAGTCAGGATTTTCCAGGCCAGGAAGCCAACGCATTACATTTAAGACAGACCAATGACACACTGGGTCTTCCACCCTCAACTCCTGCAAAGGCAGAGTTGGTAGTCCAGGTCTCCCCTGACAAAGCAAGACAGAAAAGCAGCAGATACTCAGTGGCTTGTGGCACTGGGGTTGCCCAAAATACAGCTCCTCATTGAATTTGCACAATGATATAAATAAAATATTATGTTTTTCTTACATATAGCAGTCTCATTGCTGTCAGCAATGAAGGTTTATCCATTTCTTTCAATGGAGCTTTTGTGAGTTGGTGGATATCTTCAATGATTTTCAGTGTTGTGTCTTAGCATGACCTCTCTAACCATACCTCCATCCCGCTGCTGGGATCAATTCCTCACTCATGGGCTTTGAAGTTACCCAGTACATAAAAGCATCCATGGCCAGGGCTGTAGGAAACAAATGCCTAAGATGAACTGTGTTAATCCTTTTTTAATCTTTGTTAAAATGCCTAAGAAGCCAGTTGGTTTCACTGAGTGTTGTCAGAAATTTGGCTTTTTTGACTAGCAGATCATTTATTTGTATGACAAAATACATACCTTTGAATGTCTTAAAATATTTCATTTTTGTTTGCAGATTGTTATTTTGAATAGGTAGGTAGATATAAGTATGTGATTTAAATTTATTCTCAATTCTCAATTTGAATACAAATTTGGGGAATAAAAGAGAGGAAAGGAACTGTGCATAAATTTAATGAGTGTTATCAGAAGCATATCAAGAAACTTGTTTTCTATTTCGGGGCAGTGCTGAGTGAATGTTTTGCTTTCTTATGATAATATTTTAGAAAACCGTAAGCATTTGAGTGAGCTGTAAAGGATTTGACAATTTTTGCAAATTAAAATAACTGGGGAAAATATTTCATATAAACAGAGAAAATCTTCACTGCTTTCACTCTTTGCTAGCACTGATGAGCATATTAAATGATCATACAGAAACAGGTTCAAAATACCAGAAATCCAATCAACAATCTTGTAACTGTAATTAAGCACCAAGAGATGGATGTCTGTATGTGTGGCTTTAGATATATAATGCAGTCTGCATTCTGCACAAAAAAAGTTATCAAATTTAGTTTAGACATAAAGGCTTCTCATCATGCTTATAGAAAGGCATCATCCTTTGGTTTTGGTGCATACAAATGAATTTCTATTTATCAACAGATTACTTTTGAAAACTAGCATTCTTTTTTGTTATTATCAAGCTATTGCCTGATTAGTCAAGATCAGGATCCAACCCTGTGAGGTACTGTGCAAAGACAGGACAGTGCACAGTCACCATTGTAAATGATCTCATCATTCAGATGAGAATAAGGTAGTTACTATATCAGAGAGAGTAATGTGAAGCCCAGTAAATAACACACCAGTTGCAGGAAGGGATTTGTTTGTTTTCAGGTAAGTAGAAGAGACACAAATATAAGAAATAGACTAAATGGAAGGACTAGAGAGTGCAGTGGATAAAACTGTTGAGAATAAGGCATTGAGGAGGCATGGTAATAGAAACCTGGACCATACAAAATTGGAAAGAGAATGAACAGTTGAAATTGAAGGAAATACCTTGATGATGTTGGCCTATGTTTTTTACAATTTCCCTTGCTAGCTTCAGGTACCAATAACCAATAATAAAGATAATATTCTGATGGCATAAGATATTTTATTTAGCTTTGCCAGCCTCCCTTAGAAAGACTAAGTAGTTACAATAGGTTGTATTTTCTCTAGGTGTGGTACTTCCTCATAGAAAGCTTGTATTCATGATGGTAAACAAAGCCTTTATTTCAGTATTGGGGAGCACTGCATAGTGAGGCATCCCAGGAAAGGCAGTGATACTTCTTCCAGTTCTGTCAGCGGACACATCAAGCTCTGTATGGGAGCCTGTCGCAGCTCACATCAGAGCATAATTTATTTACCTATGACCTAGACAGGCAAGGTGAAAACTTAGTCCATTTCTCATTCTGTCCCTTCCAAGATCCTTAAATGTTAGAAAGACTGTGCTTGCAATGCTGACTTGTCTCCAAGGTTTAAGAAATCATCACTCTTGTTCTGCTGAATGACAACAACAATCTGGTTAAGATTTGTTACCGGAAGACACTTTTCCTAAGTAGGCAGCTACAACATCAGTACTCTGAAAAGATTTTTCTGGAAGAAAAACTGCAGGAATATTCACAAATTTGAAGTCTAGCTACCAGTGCTGTGTTAGGACTCTAGGGGCTGTGTGGATGGATCAGTGTGTTTTCCTTGATGTGTCTATTCTCAGAAGAATGGGACACCTTACATTTCTTCCACCTGTCAGAGTTACTGAAAATTAGACCATACACTAAAGGGAAAACAAAATTTATTTTCATTACATGAAAAACTTAAGAAATAAATAAATGTTTTTGAAAAGAACACATAGATATGAATGAAATCATGATGGGTAGCTTACTACTCTTAGTTACACTCCACAGAGTTTTCATTCAGCTAAAAAAACTAAGTTTTTCACAGTTCTGCAAGATGGTTCGTAATCTCTACTCAAGATGCTGACTGCTGCTTCTTCTGAATGTATTCATCTCGAAACAAGATTACTGGAGATTCGTTTTGAACAGATGTCTCAGCATCTCCTGCAACCTGTAAATGTGGTACTTACTTGAGATACACAATTTGTACAAGCTTGAGCACTAGGCCCATATGAAACTCATGAGGTTCAATAAGGCCAAGTGTAAGGTCCTGCATCTGGGTCAGGGCAACCCCCAGGCTGAGGGATGAATGGAATGAGAGCAGACCTACAGAGAAGGGCTTGGCAATAGTGTTGGATAAAAAAATTGGACATGAGCCAGATATGTGCACTTCTATCCCATAAAACCAATCTCATCCTGGACTGCATCAAAAGCAGTGTGGCCAGCAGGTGGAGGGAGGTGATTCTGCCCCTCTACTCTGCTCTGCTGAGACCCCACGCAAAGTACTGTGTCCAGCTCTGGAGTCCTCAACACAGGAAAGACATGGAGCTGTTGGAGCTGGGCCAGAAGTGGCCACAAAAATGATCAGAGCGATGGAAACCCTCTGGTGTGAGGCCAGGCTGAGAGAGCTGGGGCTGTACAGCCTGGAGAAGAGAAGGCTTTCAGTACTTAAAGGGGTCTGTCAGAAAGATGGGGACAGACTTTTTAAGAGGGTCTGTAACGACAGGATAAGGAGTAATGGTTTTAAACTAGAAGAGGGTAGATTCAGACTAGGTATAAGAGATTTTTTTTAACTACGGGGGTGGTGAGACACTGGTCCATGTTGCCCAGAAAGGTGGTAGGTGCCCCATCCCCAGAAATATTCCAGATCAGGCTGGACAGGGCTCTGAACAACGATCTAGTTGCAGATGTTCCTGCTCACTGCAGAGAGGTAGACTAGATGACCTTTGAAGGTTCCTTCCAACCCAAACTGTTCTCTGATTCTGTGTTTCTATTCTAACTTTAACATTACATCTAGAAACCTGTTGACCTGTTTAAGGAATGATGATGTCATTTAGTAATCCTCCTCTACTTGAACTACTGTACATTCACTGAAACTGATAGGAGATGATTTTAAAATAAATTAAAGGATATTCTTTACATACTTCTGGAATCTGCTGTTGTAGCAGGTGGAGGACACAAGTAGTATCATAAATTTAAAAAATGGTTTAGGAAAATTTATGGTCAGCAGGTCCATAAACAGAACTATGAAAAAGAAAGGGATTTACTAAGAGCCCTATCCAATGATCACAGTAGTTTCAGGGACTATGTGGGAACAGGACTGCAGAAGGTGGCTGTGCTCACATGCTGTCCCTCAATGGTATCTCCTATTGGCACTTCTGATGACGGAGTATCAGACTAGAGAGACTCATTACCTGGGTATTTCCCCTGTCATTATGATTAGCTGGACATTTTCTAGTGATGAAAGCAAGACCTATAAACATAATTTAAGTCGACTGTAAAGAGTTTGTTTAGTCACTGAAAATGAAATCATACCTGAAACTAGGAATACTGGCTTTAGTCTTTGGTATATAACTTTGTAGCATGCATATTGGAGACCATACTTTATCTAAACGTAGGAAGAGCAACAAAAATTCATCTTCTTACTCCCCTTACTCTTGAAAGAGACTGCTGCAAGTTCCAGATGAGACTATCAACCTAGTGGGAAGACATCTCATTGCTTCTTACTGTACTGCTAGACTGAATAAAATAACCCACAATGTGGCCCTCAGTCATCTTTAGGCTGGCAAGTATGAATTCAGGTAAATTCTGGAGAAATAGAAGAACTTCGACTGATAATCAGAAACTTTTAGACAGTATGCTTCAGGAGATTCAGAAATTTAAACTCAATACAAAAGTCTGCTTCTGGGTGTTTCATTTTAATGAGTCATTTTCTTGTTTTTATTTGCTCAGCAGTTCTAAACAAATCTAAAATCCTTTGGCTGGGTTCCTCCCACTTCCATGGTAAAGGAAAATTCAATTTTGCTGTGATAAGTTCAAGAATACACAGGTAAGGCACTTGTAGGAAGCAGGATGGGGGGCAGAAAGACTACTGGGAATGAATGTGAAGTAATGAGAACATACGGGAAAAGGAGTAATTGTCAGATGCATTTTACAGACCAAAACCAGACATTTTTCTCCGATCTACAATATTCAGCTAGAGAGTTTTGCTAATGCTAATTTCATTTCTTCTTTGTTTTGGAAAGATACATCTACATTTTCATGCAGATAAGCATGACTAGATGACTTATGGAGAGAGATAACAAACTCTTAGCTCTGTTGAACCTTGGCAGCTTTACAGTTCTAATCTCAATATATTGTCAAAACTCTATCTCTCTAATGGCCACACTAAATCCAGATTTAGATAAAAAAAAGTATGTATGCATTCAGTTCAAACCCTGTTAAAGGCTGGATGTTGTATTCTGAGCTGGAAAAAAGCACAAGTCTTAGCAGGGAGATGGGGAAGTTTTAAGTTCTGCAGCCATCACTGCCACAAGTGCACAACATAAGATAGCACTGACTGAGTATGGATGGCTTATGACACAAAATAAGCAGACAAAAGGACAGCTACTGTGCACTTGGCCTTTTCTTGTAGAATTATGCCCTTGAAACAGAAACCAGAACTGCACACAGAATTTAAGTTACAAACACAGCAGCTCTTTACATAGTATTATAATGATATTTTCTATTTTATTCTTTTTCCCAATAATTCTTAATATTCATTTTGCATTTTTTTTATACCAGAGCTGAGCACCGAGTGTGATAAAACTATATATTATAACCCTAAGATCTCATTTCTATGTAATAGCAGTTAGCTCAAAGCCCATCATCTTATATGTGAAGTTTGGATTGTTTTTCCCCATGCATGTCACTTTACATTTATCTGTCCTGAATTTCATCTGCCTCTTAATCACCAAGTCTTTTAGTCTATAACAAACCTGCTGCAATTTTCCATAATAGGTTCTCACTTTTAACTCAGCAACTTTAGACTTCCCACTCCCATGACATACCCATGCTTGGAATAAAACACCCACAGACTTTGATCAAATTGATATGAATAATGGAGCTTTGTGTTCTAGGTTTCCCCCTGGATTTTAAATATTTGCATACTTCCCTATACCTGCAAACCTTTGAGACACTGGAAAGTTACACAAGCAGTATTGCTCAAGGGGAACAGAGATAGAAAGAAAAAAAGAGGAAGAGAAAGAGAGAATGGGAAAAAGAGAAAGAGAGAGAGAAAGAGAAAGAGAGGTCACAAGAGGTCACCTTGAAAAAGATACCAACTCCCAGCTAACTACAAGCTCCCTTCAGGTAGCTGTAGAGAGTGATAAGGTCTCCTCTCAGCCTCCTCTTCTCTAGACTAAATAATCCTAGGTCCCCCAGCCGCTACTCCAAAGATGTTTTCTCCAGACCCTTCACCAGCTTTGTTGCCCTTCTCTGAACTCATTCCAGCACCTCAATGTCCTTCTTATACTGCAGCAATGAAAACCAAACACAGTACTCAAGGTGCAACCTCACCAGTGATGAGTACAGGGGCATGATCACTTCTCTACTCCTGCTGGACACACTGTTTTTGATAAAGGCCAGGATTCTGTTGGCCTTCTTGGCCACCTGGGCACACTGCTGGCTCATGTTCAGCCAGCCAACCACCAGCACCCCCAGGTCCTTTTCTGCCAGGCAGCCTTCCAGCCACTCCTCCCCAAGCCTCCAGCATTGCCTTGGGTTGTTGTGACCCAAATGCAGGAACCGGCTGTGTTCCACCTTAGGGTTTTTTCCTAAAACATACTAAGATGTAAGCTCCAGCCTCAAAGGACTACCACCTAATGCACTGATTTAAAAAAGCAGATAAGGACATGTGTAGTTATGTTCACCTAATTAAGTTCTTTCCTGAATATGTTTGTTTTCCAGAGACTTGTCTGAGTCTGGAGGGTCTGGGCTGGGAACTGCATCGCATCCCCCAGTTAGTGTTCCCCAGCTATTTTCTATCTCTTAAAATTCTGCCTAGGAGAGGAAAAAACAAAACAAAACAAAACACACAAAATGGAAAAAAAAAAAAAAAAAGAGAGAAAAAAAAGAGACTCTTTTAATGTGGGAGCTTTAATCCATAAGTTGCGTTTAAACAGATGGGAACAAGAATATGTTTTAATAGCCTTCTTTCCAGGCCTGCTACACTTGCTGAGTGCTTAGTGACATTAGAGTAACTCCAAAGCATACCCTGAAGTGCTCCTTAATTAAGACACAAGAAAGCAAACAAACAAGCAAACACAAAGAGCCTTGACAACATGTCATTCATGGTTTGAGAAATGCAGTCAAATTGTATGTAATGCTATAATGCTTTGAATGCAAACATTTGGCTTTAAAAGTTGGAAATGTGTTATTATGTAAATCTTCATATTAATTATATTTCATTTTGAATTCAAAGCCAGGCCACCACCAATGTATTTCACTTAACTGCATCAGGCTTGTAAAGTTATTATTCAGTTTTATTTCCAATCTGCCTCTGACTGATAACAGTTTCTGATCGATGAAAAGACAGAGGTTGTTACCAAAAGTAATGGTATGTTATAAAGCTGTTCTAGTCCAACAATTAAGGGCATTTTATTATGTAATAAAGCCAGTGTTATTTTTTTCACTGCAGCCACACAACATTAATTCAGACATTAATTTATAGATGATATATTATTGATGGGGCAAAAATGCATTTGTTTCTATCAAGCTCAAAAATCATATCTTTTTTAATATATTAATAGTCAGAGTCCTCAGGAGGCTGAAATGTGATCTTTCTTAATTGAGAAAAAAGATAAGCACAACTATTGATTAGATTAAACTGTCAGAGAAGTACTTCCCAAACTGGGTTGTATGGAAAGGCATTAGTATGAACAGAAGGTAGAAACAACAACATCGCGGGCAGCGAGACGGCAGGACCAGCTCTGGCAGCGATGGGCCCTGTTGCGTCTGCTTTTTTTTCTTTTGAACAGGGGGCTTCCTCAACGCAGGGAGACCCAGAGGCACAGCAAAAAGCCATAGTCTGCAACTCTCGCGGGTGGGCTCATCAGAGAGATGCAATGGAGGGAGTTGCTGGGAAGCCATGGGAGGTTTAAACACAGTGAAACAGGAAGCACCGCCATATCGCAGGCAGCTCGACAGCTACAGCCGTCTCGGCAAAACGCTGCCAGCAGTGCGCACGTGGGGGCTGGGCTGCAGAGCACAGCAGCCTGATAAAAACATTGGCAGTCATTAGGTCTGTACGCTAAGAAGGAATTTTTTTAGCTATCACTAGAGAGCTCCACTGTATGGTGGTGCAGGCCACCTTCTCAGCACCTGTGGCAACTAACATATCCTATGGCATGTGTAGTGACTTCTGACTATTAGATGGGAAATTGCCAATGGGAAAGTCTGATTACTGCTATGGATTGAATTTGTTCATTCGTATTTGTGCTGTCCATGATCCCCAACATTTTTTTTGCCTTTAACGTCTGTCTTATCCTTACCCCTGTTTTTACATTAAGCTTACCGTTTTTCATAAAAAATGGGTTATTCTTTCTAAATTTCATTTAGGCCATGATTACTTTTCTTCCCTAGAGTTTTAGATAAAAGGAAATATTAATTATCCATCTGAACACTAGATAGCTCTAGTCCACACTGAGATTCAATTTGACTGAACTGCCAACAAACTAAAGGCTGTGACCTTCATCTGCCTCAGGCATAACCCAAGAATGATTGATTTTACAGGGGGACCCTTGCAAATGAGAAATTAAACAGCGTGACCTCTTCTGAGGTAAGCTTGCTCTTTGAAGGATGATCATGTCTTCATTTGATCATCTTTTTAATCCTTGTCTGAAATTTTTCATGAGTATTGTATCACATCATAAGAAACACGGTGGACACAGCAATGAAAATGGTACCCACACATTCAAAACAGGACGTGAGAAATAAAGTAAGCCTGCCTACTTCCCCTGCCACAGCTGGCCACAGGTTGAGAGATAGTTTTCAAATTAATTATTACTTCCCTCATTCAGAGCTTTGAAGACAATATCTGGAATTCAATTCTCTGGCCAGTTAGGAGCCACAGAGGATCTATAACACTCTGATGCCTTCTTTGAGGAAACGTGAAAAAGATTTTAGATAATAAATCCATCTGAGAGTGCACAATAATTTGGAGACCTTTTATAAATAGCAAAATATCAGAAATTATTCCATTACCTGCCTTACTAGCACTTTGGTAAAAATAAGGTTTGTCTTGGTATTCTTTTTGGCTACAATTTGAGAACAGAACTTGATAAAATAGCAGAAGAAAAGTTTAAAAATATATGTTGTGGAAATGGATAAGAAGCTTTTCTGATGATAAGGCTTTAACCTCTAAATTTCTCACTCACTCTTTGTCAATAACTCTACTCTTTAAAATGCTAGTGTTCAGCTTTTGCTTGATGCCAGCAACCTAAGAGGACACATCAATAAGAATTATATTACACAAAATGTAGCAAAGAACAGCAATTTCAAATGGAAACATAATGTTTTCCTGCTCTTCTCACACATTTTCTTATACACCAGCATACAATACAGGGAAACTTCGGTTTTAGTAGCAAACTTTCACAGCTAGATGCTTATTTGGAGTAAATTTGGGGACAATTCATGGAAGTATAAAAATGGGGTATAGTTCTGCAGATCATGGTGAGGTTGTCATATTTATGCTCTATACATAGCTATGAGAAAATACTGCTTGAAGATTAACTCATGATACAAACAGATCATGCTGGGTTGTAGAATAGAACAGAACAGAGTACAATATAATACAATATTTCAGTTGGAAGACACCTACAGTGATCATCTAGTCCAACTGCCCTGGGAGGTAAACAGACCTTGTCTGACAGCCACAGTGTCACTGACATAATCTTAAATTCGAATGAAGATTATATTGTCCAGCTATTTCCACAATTCCATTTAGGACTTCCAAGTATTTAAAATGCAACAAGAACTCATGCATTTAACGCATGCATCAATATTTAACTGTTGTAATAAAGAGAGCATAATTGTGAATCCTGGTGATTTATAAATTATAAAAGAAAATCCTTGTATCACAGAATATCTCCAGTTGGAAGGGACTCATAAGGATCACCATCTCTCAGGACTACCTACGTGTTTGCTGTTCTTGTCTCAGGAGATTTGTCCTGCAGCTGTGCTGTCATCAATGGCATGCACACTCATGCCCTGGGCCTGGCAGTGCCCTGGTAGTGCCAGGAGGGTTAGATGGTTGCCCAAATATAGCCTGGGTCAAAGTGTCTCAGCAGCTGGAGTGCAAAGCATGTTCAGCCACTGCTTTCTGGCCACTCAAGCTCAGCATCATGGATGCTCTAAGAACTGCTGTTACATAGATGGTTTGTGAGACAGTTCGTTTTTATCACAAGAAAATATGATTCATTAAAAAACCTGAATCCTTCAAGATAAGAAAAAGTTCTGAGATATGTTTTGTTTCTAAAAGAAATCAGCTAATATATAGCAGAGATGGGCAGAGAGAGATCTCAGAGGAAAAAATATTCTAATCCAAACCTTCAGGAAAGCTACAAGGGGAGTCTGGTGAACCCGCTCAGTCTTAGTTGACACTTCCTCACCCCATTCTTCCAGATGCAGTGAAAATTTCTGCCTTATCCAGTGAGACAACCCCCTCATCATACTTCAACTATCACCCATGGATGCCACATGCCCTTTCAAAGTTGTATCCATGTTTGATTTCACCAATTTCAGATGGAAGCCCTCCCTGTTTATCAACACAATTCCTTTCTTTCTTTTTTGTTGCTTGTTTGAAACCAGGTTGATGTATTGCAAATACTTTTTGCCAAAACCCTGTAAATTATTAGATTAGGTGCCCAGTAGCATGGTAAAGACAAAAGTTAAACCCCATGCTGAATAATGGTATTTAAAGCTGTGTTCCACATCATCTCTCAGATTCACTGCTGAAGAATCCCAAAGTGCTAGTATCCAATCTATATTGCAGAGTCAGTCAGCAAGTCAAAGGAATTCATTCTGCAGTCAATGCAATCAGAAATGTTACCAGGGAGTAAGAAAGTGGAAGGAAATCGCATCTGCATTCAGTAAGTAATTGACTGAACAGCAAACATGTCAGCATAATTCACCTAAATCATAATTAAACTTCCCACACACCAGGCCTTCTATTTTCGGTGCTTTTTTTTATGGACAACAAAACAATTCACTTTTCTTTAATAAGCTACCTACTTGAAAGTATGTTTGTTTGTAACATACCCAGAAGCAGCATCGACTCGTTATATGCATCTTCTTGAACTGAGGGGGGTACACCTTGAACTGCTTTGTCATGTTTATTTTTATATGTTAGTGTTCAGCCTTTCAGTTGAGGGTTTTCAAATATGAGGAAATTCATTTGTAGGTTAAGTGACTAGCATTGTCTCTGTGTAGGTGTCCTCCAGTGAGCTGAGCTTCTGAGCTCTCCTTATACTCTAGCCTATCCTCTAGTTAATGTATGTAATGAAGAGTCTTCAGAGAAATTCAGCTCACTCTACAGTATACATGCATTGGCTGGCCAGCTGAACTACTTTCCAGGATTCACTGACAGCAGTGACAGGTGTGTCACCTAAGACACATGAAGATACTATAGGTAGATGTAAAAATAGATGCTTTCATCTAGAGTTGAAGATTTCAAGTAGATTCTGAACTAAAAATAGAGTAGTGCTTCCTGCTTAACTCCTTGTGGCAATGCTTTTATTTTGCAGACAGGGCTTTAGTTTAAAATTATTTTGATTCCTTTACAAAGGAAAAAAATCTTCAGAAGGTTCATTATCACTTTTCTTGAGCTGTCTAGCCAGCAGAAACATTCACAAACATTTTTTGAAGTTCTTTTGTCTGGAAGCTGGAGAAAAGTTTAAGTAAGACAAGAACTAAGTGCTACAAACAGAGAGTATAGACAGTTTCAAACTCCTTTAGAGTGGGATTTCACCACTGAGGACTCCATAATAGCCTGTCACACAGCCTGGATTTAATTTCACCTAATTTCACCCAGTAAAAATATCTAAACTTGTGGCATTCATGCTGGGTTCTATACATTACAACTGGACAGATAAAGTCATTTTTGGGGAGCAATTCATCTGAACCAAAGCATCTTTATTAGGAGAAAATGAATTGTTGCTTTCAAGTGTCTATTCCTCTCCACTGAATATGGTGGAGATTTGATCCAGGTAGCTGGTTCATATGTAGACAACTCCATCTGGTCAGTGGTATCCCTAACTCAGTATTGAAGGTCAAGGAAACAAGTCTGTGCTAAAGCAAGGAAAAGACCATCAAAACTGACTGATTGAGTCATTTTCAATTGAGTTAATAAGCAGGCACATATATTCCAGCTTTAAAAAGAAGCACATACACACACACCCTAATCCAATACCAACCTCCCCCCACCCCAAAAAAATAACAACCCAAGCACCAGGGAAAAAAAAAAAAAAAAGGAAAACAAACAAACTAACTAATAAAACCAGAAAAAAACTCCTGCAAGACAATGTTTTCTATGTAAATGCAATCTAATTGGATTTTATCCCATTAAAGACAAGTTACTAAAATCCTGCATTATCATATTGTAAAGGTGCACCTCACAGATTTCCAAGGGCAGAAAGGCTTCACACTGAACCTATTGCAGGACAAATTCTAGTACAGCTACTTCCAGTATTTTTCTTCAATTTCTTGTGAGCCTTCTATCTAGCCTAATACATGTATATAACAGGTTCCCTACAGCCACATCACAGAGTGAAAACAAAGGAAAAGATTACAAAAGGGATTGCAGTTACCACCATTGCATAGAATGTCTCTTCATATTTAGGAAAAAAAAAAGGTCTGAGAGAATCTTTTTTGGCTTGTAGCCCACATTACAAAGAAATTGCTTAATTTGTTCCTTTCTCTCATTGACATTGACTCTGGTACCCTTTCTTCACACCTATGCAGAGATTACTCTGCATTCAGACACAGTGCACAAGAGAGACAGTGGACAAGATACCTTATATTACAATAGCCCCTACATTATGTTTACCACCTGAGTAAATAAACTTCTTTCAAGTGATAAGATGGGTTTATACATTACATGCAACTATTTTTAAGAAATAACATGCTTTTCCACAGTCAATATTATTAATTCAGGGCACTATCACATAAAGACTATCAAGAGAGTGACTAAGATGAACTAGGAGAGCTGCTAACAACCAGGATATCCACAGGCTGCTCCAATGGTTGTAATTCACAGATCTCTTAAGACTCAAAGTACACGTTCTGTGTGATAACATTGAATAGAAGTACTCACAAATGAACCACAGAATAAAGGATGCTTCTAGACATGTACCAGGAGGTTTCTGTGAGACAATCAGGAGGGTAAAGAGGTGGATACTAGATCAATTCCTATGTCTCATGGCCATGAAAGAAAGTTGAAGGTAATAAGATAAAGTTTGCAAATCAGATTGATCAACTGGGTGACAAGGTTCAGCCCCATCTCCAGAAGCTTTATGATCTAAAAGAGCACATTCATATCTGTCTGTAGAGTGAAGCACAGTGATTGATATGCGCAAGATTTCATCACTTTAATGATATTCTCTGCAAGTGTTTATCTGTCCTGATTCTCCTATCAGGGTAGTCACAGTAGGACAGATGTCTGTTACCTACATGCCCACAATCTTCGGGTCACTAAGTCTACAATAATGTCCAGCATATTGCTGATCCTTAAAACAGTTTTTCAACTAAACACAAGGGAGTTCAATTCAGTCAACAAATCCTCTCAAACCATTTGGAAATCCCACAGATAAAAGACCAGCAGCTCTGTTCTGCTCCTTCTGTGTTTTAAACTTTTGGATTCTTTTGGGATTTCCATTTCTTTCTCTCCCTTATGAGCTCTTCATCATAAACCAAGTACTGCAGTCAAATGTTAGAAACTAGAAGAGGCTTTTTAATGACCTATTGAGAATGAAAGGAATAATTTAAGATTTACCATAGCTTTAAATTGGTTTTGCTTGTTGTATGGTGTAAGCTACATTACAGAAGGGGGATTTATTCTCTGTTTGCTTGTGATGAAATGATACAAAATCCTGTCTCATATTTTCTTTGTGTTAATTGGGGATTTAACTGTTGCTTCCTTTGCTTACAGTGATGTATGACAAAGCCCTTAAAATCCATTTTAATTGTGCTGAGTGGATTTGGTCAATTACACTAGTAATCTTTCTATTAATAAGCATGTGAAAGAAAGACTATTCTATATGTAAATTAATAGAGCATATCAGTTGTCCTCCCATTGTAACAAACATGACAGAAATTGGCATCACGAGGATCATATTTTTGCAGCCTACATTGAGGTTTTCTCCACATCCTGTTAAAATGTCCAGAATTTATCTGGTCACCATCTACATATCAGCTAATCAGGGCTTTTGTTTGGAAGAAATCTCAAAGTGGGAATTGCTATAACTCTTCAGTTCTGAAGTTGATCAAAAGAATTCTTTTTTTTTTTAACACAGCACTTACCAGCCCTATTCCTGATGAGACCCTATAACCTGTTTCTGAGATGCACAGCAAGAAATCTCTGTCCATATCTAAGAAAAAAAAAACAAACAATCCAGTGGCCTTGGCCAATGGTGGGTTCATCCTGTAGCTGGCTGGCATTGGCTCCATTGGACATTGGGGAAGCTTCTAGCAGCTTCTCACAGAAGCCACCCCTGTAGCCTCCCTGCTATCAAAACCATGCTATGAAAACCAAATACCTTGTCACAAATAAGTATTTTGTTAAATGTTTCTGAGATGCTCCTTCTGTAAGCTTGAAAATCACCATGGGACAAAATATGTTGCTGTTTCTTCATAAAGTGAGCAGGTCAGTGGCAGAAGTAAGGAAGACAGACAGACTGCCAACTGGTGTCACTAGTCAGATACTGAATGATGATATGATGATAGGTAGCAAGAGAAAAGGTTTTGACATTTTAAGATATTAAGTCAATGAGAATGTAATCAAGCCAGCATGGAGTGCTTTCAGAAATCCTCATTTTAATCTTTCTTAATTATAAGGATACTGATGGTTTTCCAGAGTCTGGAGACATAACAGGAGTGTCATTGCTTTTGCACCCTCCTTTTCCTACACTACTCAAACTCCATGCATGTACCTTCCCAGAATGGGATTTCTCTGACTAAACATAAGCATTTATAGGCTGACTGCGGTATCCTGCGGTTTTCAAGACACCAACAAGAAAACGAATGACAGACCTATAACAAACTTACACTGCTCTGGAGACGCTGTTGCAGGCTGAGCAGAACATCTAATTAGGCACCTACATTTATACAACAGAATTCTCCCCTTCTTTACAGTCATAAAACTGTGTCTCAGTAATGTCCACTTTTCTCCATTGGCTGCAGAGAGGAACGTGCAGTTGAGTTCAGATCAAGACAACAACTTCAGAGATTCTAGACCAGATCTAATGAATTTCACATACAGTGGCTGTATGCACGGACATATGTATTCAAGACATGTTGTACATGATGTGCCCAGAATGCCTGGCCTTTCTATGTGTCTCACAAGATCAGATGACATATACTTAATTCTAGCTCTATCAGAGCAGCTGCACATATAAAAATTCAAGACAAATGTAAAAAAAAATCTTCAGATTCTGGTCAGGTCAATTCTATGGACAGAAAAGTAGCACATAGCTGTGAACACTTGGTTGTGTGAGAACCTAGGCCATGATATTTGTGGCTGCAGTACCATGACCTTAATAGGAGTTTTGGTCTAAATTTCTGAAAGAGGGAAAGATCAGGATTCACATAAATGAGAACTAAACTAAGTGAGGTACACAGGAGCAAAGTTATAATTTAATTTATGAGATAAATGTCACGCTGGATTTTCGGTCACCCTGCAGTACTGACCCTACTTCATGCTAATGTTAATCATTTCTGAAAGAAAGAAAAGGAGCAGATTATGAAGACTGTCTCTGGCAGTTTCAGGGTAACTCAAAGCATTAGCATACTGTTGAGAATCTATATCTTATCTTCTATTGACATGCAACTAATGTGAAAGAATGTCATTTGAATTCAACCAACAAACATTAAGCAAACAGTGAATTGGGGAAGACAGGTTCTGCTCTCTTTATAAGCTCACAGAGTGCCTTCTCCTATAAAAATAGACATGGAAGATCTTCAGTGACTCCTAATTCCTCCATTTCAATTCTGAGCAGACCTGATTTCTAATCATATTCACTGAGGTGCTGAGTATGCACAATTTAAGTTGAAGTCCATCGAGAGACTTGTGCTCAGCCAATCTACCTCAGCTGTGGGGTTTGTTGCCTTGCTGAAATATCTAGTTATTCCATAACTCCCAATTCAGAGGCAGCTAAACTTCATCAGAGCTAATCAAGTCAACAGTTTGCACAATACTATGCAGAACCTATCAGGTAAAGCTAATTGTTTTTTTAGGCAATAAAAAATGCTGCACGCACCATTCTTTATTTTTGTTAGTTTCAATATAGTTTTATTAAAAGATTTGATGATAGTGACCAGGGATTGATAGCTCACTTCTTTCATGTCTCCTTAACAAGATATAACTTTAAATAATCTAGAAGTGCATGACAATGTTATGGGTAAACTTATGCTATGAAAGAGAGGGAAACATTTATGTGCAGTTGAAGCCACTAGAGTAGATTTTCTGTAGGAAACCTAATTCTAATTAGAATTTTGTCATAACGTAAAAGCTAAAAAAACAACAAACCAAACTTGAAAAAAGTAGCACATTCCTGAAGCAGAGAAACAAAATAAAAATAAAAAATGTTTGCAGAGCACAGTTTCCCAGGACCTTCATTTATTTGATGATATCCAGGAGGAGCAACAAACCCCTGAAAAAATGCAGCCACTAACAGCAACATACACAGAATTTCTGATCACTGACAGCAGCAACTGTGTTAACATGTAATTATAAAGGTATTATTGAACACAGTCAAGCCTTATAAGCAGTTGGGATTCTGTTCAGGTCATCAAGATGGATTTTAGGATCCTCTTCACTCAATTTCCTTTTCCTGTTACTGTGGTTTGTTTTACTGAAGTTAAACTACTGTAAAACTAGGCTCATGCAGAGAAACTGAGGCCTCAGTTTTGTTGTTGCTCCCTGCAATAATTGTTTCCATAATTGTTCTTGTCATTTTAGTAGATGATGCAAAGAAGAAGGGAAAAAAAAAATATTGTGTCCTTTCCTGCTACTTTATAAGGCATGATGATAGCTTCATAAAATTTTATTATATTACTATACCAAGACTATAATGCCATTCCTATGCTTTATTACCACATCAAGATCTGGGAGTGAAACTCAGACAAATTCAACATTGAAATAAGATGTAATTTGCTACAACTGAAGGCAGGGAGACATAGGAATGACACTGATCATGCATACTTCAGTATCTCTCTGCTTCAGTCACCTCAGGTCTCAGAGATGAAATTATAGAAGTTTCTAAAATATAATCCTTAATCCATAATCTGTGAGACATTCTTTGGCCTATGCCTGTGGTGGAGGTCTGAGTGTCCACAGTAATTGTTCTGGCCCAGCATCTAGAGCTCATAGCCTGCATATTTTCTGTCTGTATTGCCCTTGTTAATGCTTGTTAATGCCCTTGATAATGCTTGTGAGACCATGCTAAGATGGGAGTTACAACACGACCTCAGGGGTAAGCATTTTCTGCAGCTGTAAGAAAAAATGTACATTATTTCATTCTTGGAGTGGGAAGGGGGTAGTTGTATGTGACTTCTTATCAATAGGCACATACAAAACAACCATACTGCGTTAGTGGAGAGGTCCCTCTAGCCCGAGATTGTCAACCCTTGCCAAAATTATTGATGTAGGGAAGAATGCAGAAATCAAACAAAGAAATAGTGGTCCTTCAGTGTTATCCCCCCGTGCCTCTCAAGAATAGAAAGGCAACAGTCAGGAGCAAATTAGTCCATTTGAACCTGGGAAGAAGGAAGGGGTGTGGGAAAAGTGTTTTTAGGTTTGTTTTCATTTCTCACTATCTTAACTCTTTTTAATTGCCAGTAAGAGAGATTAATCTTCCCCCAGTTGACTCTGTTTAGCCAATGACAGTAACTGGTAAATGATCTCCCTGTCTTTATCTCAACTCATAAGCTTTTTCGTCCTATTTTCTTCTTGCTGCCATCTCAAGGACAAGGAATGAGAGACCATGGGTGAGAGTCTGGCAGCCAGGTAAGGTCAACCAACCACATATTCTTCAGTAGTTTCTCTTAGGGGGCTCCTGGGATTTGGTAGTTTTTTGTTTGTTTGTTTGTTTTTTCCTGTAAGGTATAAAGCTTTCACAGATGTGTGGTATGAATGACTTTATCTTTTTACAGACACGATACCTTTCTCATGACAAATTCACCATCGTTTATGAAATGTCCTTCATGTAAATGCATAGAAAAGTTATACAGCTGAATTGATGTAAGGAAGATCTCTGCTTTTTTTGATTCTCAAATGTGTCCTAGGGAAAAACCTTGAAAAACTATCAAAGAATGGTAAAACCTGGACTACTCCTCTTCCATTCTACAACACCTGATGGAAAGATACTACCCTGTTTTCACACACTACTGTGCCTCTAATGTCAACCACTGCTTCAGCTTTCCCAAATGAAGCTCATGTTCTAGCTTCCTCTTCAGACTCTTTCTGACAAGAATTCCATGTAGCTAGGATAATTAAAAATAGATTATTTGAAAAGGAAAAAAAAAAAACAAAAAAAAAACCCTGACCTATCATTGAAAAATAAAACCCCTAAATAAACAGGTAAAGAGTTGCCTTGATATATCTAAAGGGAGCTTCAGACACCACATGAAATGCATGGTAAGTCCTTGTTTTCAAGTTCCTCAATAAAACCTGTTTCAAAAAGAAAACAAATCTGAAAGCTTACAAGTGATGTAGCCCCATGCAAAATATTCTACCCTGCATAGTAGCCACATTCCCATTTCACCTCTCGTAAGGATATAGGTCCCTGATGTTCTCTGATTGTCCCCGCTCCACCTGTCAATATTATTCTGAAAGCTGAGTAAATGCAAAAGCAATCAGTTCTTAAAGCCTATATCATACCTTCTTTTGCACAATAAACAGCATTTTTGATGTAGGCAAAAAAGAGAGAGAACAAAACAAACCTTTCATCTTCTTCCAGAAAAGCCACATTATATCTTCTTTTTCATGTTCTTTCACTTTTTTCCCCTCTGCAGTCCCTGCAGAATCAGCACAGTGTTTTCTTCATAAACAGTTCTCAACACGGACTTGAAAATGTCACTGTTAACAATGAATTATCCCAGATATATGGAGAGCACTGTGGTCATCAATAGTTCTTTCTGTAAGCCCTCGAGGCTCTGAACCACTGATAAAAAGGAAAGCAATGGGAGAAAAGGATTATACAGTAAATAAATTTGACTAGTATTAAGAATTTAACATGATAGCTGCCACAATCAACTAACTAAAGCTATGCATCAGACATGGAATGGTCTGCCATGTAGTTCACTGTCACTCTACTATATTCCTGTCAGTAGCTAACATTTGCAAAAAACACTAAATTATTAGGTGACAGTATCTAATAGATTTGTCACCCTGAATAGTTTTGCTTTCAAGCTAAAGGTAGGAAATGCAGTTCATTTTAGAATGACAAACACCTCACGGTTTTGAAGTTTCTAGCATTCCTATTTAATTATTAAAAAGTAATTTTACTAGGTTAAGAAACAAGATGAATAAGAAAATATTATTAATATAAAGTGTGTGTGGTTTATATATATTATTGCAAGATTCATCTGGAACTGGAGTCAAATAGTGGTTTTAAATTTTAAAACTATATTTTACAAATATCTTTTCCCTTAAACATTTTACTTGCTTAAACACGGATCATCAAAATATTCAAAACAGAAACAGTCAAAATGGCACCTCTGAACTAATACAAACCAATTTGCTTGTTATAGTATATTGTTCCAGAAGACATTAGGGAATTTCATAGTTCTGTTAATTAATAATGCCTCACAGTGTCTCACTGGTGAGTGGGAAAGATCTCTGTAAAGGAGTAAATATCACTATTCCCTTTTAACAGATGAGAAAACTGAGGAAAAGTGACTTGCCGGGGGCGATGTCTTGGTCAGTAAGCAGATAGAGGAAAAGGAAACAAAACCCTGAACTGTAGTTGAGGAAATGACCATAAATATCATAAAGATGACTGCATGAGGCTTTGTAATATTGACAATTCTTTTAAAAGAATTCAGACATGAAAATTATCACACCGCAGAGGAATAAGAACATGAAGTGCAGTAGGAGGTCCATTTAGCTGTATCAGGGACTCTCCCCACAAAAAAAAAAATAGGAAGTGAACACAAAGTTTAATTTAACTGTAATATAAAAATAGAAGTGCAGCAGAATTTTAGGAACACAGAAAGAAAAAATACAGAAAAACATACAAAATAAGTAAAAATTCTCTGTAAGTACATTTTCAGTAAGAGAATAAACAAAAAGTTCATTCAATGACTACTGTACAATGAATCTACAAGGGAGAAACAACTGATGCCTTTCTTGCATCAGTCTTCTGTGAAAAACTTAAATGTGGTCACTCATTTAATGCAAGCAGAAAGGAAGAATAAACTTAATAATTCTTAGAAACTTAAGTGCTCTCAAATGTGCTGGACCCAATGATCTCTTTTTAGTATTCAGAGAACTACTTTGAGATCACATAAAAAATGAGCAACTTTCTGTAACACTGTGGGGGGAAAAAAAAATCTTTAAAGTAGGAGAAAAGGAAGAGTAGGGGAGCTTTAAGTCCCAGGAAAGTATCATCATAAATAAACTATTTGTAAATACTTAGATGAGAACAGGGAGACAAATTACAGCCAACATGACTTTCTCAAGAATTAATCATGTCAAATAAATTGAATTTCCTTCCCTGGCAGGGTAAAAGGCTTTACAGACAGGGAAGAAGCAACAGATAACCTATATCTCGATTCTAGCCTAGCTTTCATGCTGTTTGATATACTGTTCTCAGAAGGAAGCTTAGGAAAGGACTGTAGTTTGAATATAAAATTGGCTGTAAAATCATAGTCAAAGAGTAGCTGTCAAGGGTTTGTCTTTCGGGTGGAATGATGCATAAGGTGGAGTTCCGAAGGAGTTTGCTGTTAGCCTAATACTCCTACATATCTGCTCAAAGGAATACAGACCGTATTTATTCAATACACTGATGTTACTAAGCTGAAAACACATTGGAAGGCATGATTAAAATTCCAAAGTGAGAAATTGTAGAAGAAAAATAAAAAAAAAGCCTGCCCTGATGCAATTTAATGAGAACAATTAGAGAACATAAGTATAACCAACCAAATAAAAACAGATTGGAGAAAAGATAGCTTGGGTAAGCAGTAACCCAGGAAAAGACCTGGGGGCCTGGTGGATTACCCCAGCTGTATATACGTGAATACTGTAGTGAAATATCTATACTCTCATGTGTGGTATATAGCATACATGAGTTAAGCATTTCACTGCACTCACTCCTGATAAGGTCTCTTAGAAAACCTTGTGTTCAGTTCTGAATATTGAGCACTGGGAGAAGTATGGGTGAATTAGAGACTGCACAGGGAAAGTACAGAGTTTTTAGTGGTCTGGAAGTCATGATCTATAAGGCAATACTGAAGGAATAGTGATTTTTTTGTCTAGAGTACAGAAAACTGACAGATAACATCATACATGGCCTCAAAACCTCAAAAGCCAGCATATGGACATGATATCTATGATAGATAGGACATAAATTAAGGGCTAAAAGTGCAAGCAGAAACAAAATAATAAGCTTAGACACTACAATAGATCAGTGAAGAGAGTGGAGTACTGGAGAACTCCTGACAGGTTTTGGAACCCATATCATCTGCCCATTCTAAGAATAAATTACACAAAGAGCCCTCAGAATGACATAGGAATTCCTGATCACACCTTGGGGCAGATAGATGGACTATTTATATTCTCTGATTCTTTTAAAAAGGGCTATTTTGCTGTGACTTTCACAAGGGGAAAGACTTATTGAGGAGAAGCTTCCAAAAGCACCTAAATTTAATAGGATCTTTTAGGAGTCCAGTTCAGGATGTAAAAAATCCAATTCTCAGTTTCTCTTCTTCATCTGGTAAGGCAAAGATGTAACTCTGGCTATTGCCACCAATAACTACAAAGGAAAAACTTTTGAGAATGTTTTTCAAATAATCAGATGAGAATAACTGTTTCCAGTATAGCTCTGCAACTACTGGGATACTGAATATCTGGCTGTTGATTTTCCTTCCCAAGGAGTTCTGTTGTACCCTTGAAAGTGCATCCTTGTTAAGCCTAGAAGTGTCGCACTTGTATTTGCAGCACTGTAAGTTTCTTTAGAATTATGCTGCTACATTTCACTGTGATAATCCTGCTTGTTATAACAAAAGATATTTTGGCTCCTGGGGCAAGACCTCCATCTGAAGTCTCCCTCAGATATTAGCCCTCGTGAATTTTGATGTGGCAAGAGTTTAATGACTGCTAAGACCTGTGGAATTCAAATCTTTTGGAAAATATACAATCTGGAAGTTTGGAGCTGTTGTTGCTCACATATTTCTCCCCTTCTTTACTCCCACTTGAGACCTCATCACAAACAAGGATTTTGCTGTTCCACTGTCATTGTGTCTTGATTTACTCAGTCACAATAATATCTTTTATTTTCATGCCTATCTCTTTTCAGTCCCTTGCATAATTTCTGGGCTTATCTGCAATAGAAGACTGTAAATATAAAAGCTTTCCATTCCTGGGTTGTCTTGGACTTCTCTGACTACACAGAGGCTGAGTGCCCTCTGTTACTAGGGAGATCCAACTGCAATCAGCCACATGGAGATATTTTTATTACAATTCTGTTCAAATATCAGTATATGACTATCATACAGCACAGATGTAGCTCTAAAAATAAACATTCCTGGCTAAAAATCTTCCCCATTGATAACTGTGTACGGTTTGTGTTTGAGGATTCACCCCCCACCCCCTTCATTCTCCCTTCAAGTAGAACTGAAGAGTGAGTTTCAGTGCCAAGAAAAGAGATCGATCGTGCCAGATCATTTCCCATGCTAAAGTATACGCTTAAACTGAGAAGGAATATCACAGAATGTTGCACCTTCATTAACACTTTCAACTTGACTTGACAATATTCTCTTGCCATACATAGATGATAATATTAAGCAGGCTGCATAGAAGTCTGATTAATTTGATTAAAAATGAGGAAAGAGGAAAGGAAAGGAAAGGAAAGGAAAGGAAAGGAAAGGAAAGGAAAGGAAAGGAAAGGAAAGGAAAGG
>JANHFX010022965.1:0-20252 GCA_027560015.1 Chloroceryle amazona | reverse complement strand
TCCCTTTGGGGAGGGAGGGGGGTTAACAGAGAGCGTCTGTTGGGTCTTAGGGGCTGCCCTGACCCTAAACCACAATAGATCTCCATTAGGATATATCCTCCCTGTCAAATACTTCCATAAAAGCAAAAATACTAAAAATACAGGTCTTCCATGCACATCTGATAACTTAGCTATTTAAACAGATGTTCTTGTATTCAGCATCACACCAGTTAAAACATGTTAAAACATGTTTTGCATCTGCATTACAAACCTTACATCTGGTACATAACAAATGTATTTGGGTAACCCATAATGATTTCATCAGCCTAGATGAAAACAGTTATCTGTTTGATAGTCAGAAGAATATGAAGATTTTTTTAATCAGGTTTAAATAGGCAACATAGATGTGTGCATAGGTATCTTAGATTCTATTGGGATTTTTCTTAAATTTGAGCTATTCAATAGAAAAAATATTCTAGAGAGAAGATACAGAGCTACAAATAACTACAGAAAAGATATTATAATAACCTGTAAAAACTTCAACTTGGAATTCAAAGTATTTAAATTTGGGTTTGGAGCTTTACAGAAAAAAAAATTCAAAAAGGTAACCCACAAAATATACATGCGGGGAAGTAAGAGCGCAGTCCTATTGTCCACAGTGATGCTACGATCTCTTCTCAGGGTTAAAGGAACACAGATTCTATAGTATAATTATGTATCGGTATTTTAAAAGATTTTGAAGACTGACCAAATCAGAGATCTTTAGAGATCTGGAAAACAAAAAGAGACTATAGAAATTACAAAAAAAAAAAAAAAAAAAAGAAGAAGAAAAAGAAGTTGAGCTTAATGAAGACAGGAAAACACACAACTGGAAACTGACTGATGGTACAGATCATTTGTCATCCAAATGACAGTTTCTCTTCAAAGAGAACAAAGGAAGATGTGAGGATGCAATAGCAGTAGTAGTATGGCTTGCTGGGGAAAAAAGCAAGAAAGGAAGACTAATGGTATAAAAGCATTTTCAAAGGCATCAATGTATGGAAACAGACTGACAATTAAAAGCACTTTAAAAACCAAAAATATAAAAACTAAGGATTAAATGGACATTCCCTACATTTTTTTTCTAATAAGTTTGCAATTTTTAAGTATTCTGAGCTGTTACATGGAAGTCCTATTTTCAGGCTTGAAAAATGAAGCAAAACAGATGGTGGTAATTACTCCCTAAATATTAGAGGTAATCGATTTACAGCTTCTACCACCTCTTCCTGCTCTCCATGCCATACCTGGCCAGGGAAGTGAAAGACACCCCACAGCTGTGTGACACTTCACTGACTTCAGTAACCTCAGCAAATATACACAACCAAACCAATTGCCAGCAAAAACTATGTGCAAAACCAATCTGATAAAAATGTCTAAACTGTGGCCATCGATCCACATCTATTTATACTCTCACTTCAAAACATTCCTGAAATGTCTGGTCTTAATTCCTTACACCTATTCAGACAATACTGGCAGAAGAGCAGTGTGAAGCTTTCCCATGCAGAAGAGTTACTCCCTAGCTGATGGCCTTTTTTAGGATTAAGTCTTGTCTGTCCCTCTAACGTTTCCCCTGTAACCTACACTTTGAAGCATCTATAAACCTTCAACCCTGGAAGGTGCTATATCATGGTCTCATATACTTACCTTTCAACTGGATCTGTATGTCAGACAGCAGACTTAACTACCTCACACTCTGCGTATTACTGACTTTGATCTGATCTCCTATTTAGTAACACAGAGGTTCAGTCTTCCCTTTTGGGGCTCTCAGTAGCCAATTCATACAGTATCAGAACTGGTAAGAGTTTAGATGAGTGATTTTGTGACTATTCCAGAGTATGAGTTCCTGATGACATCTTCTTGTTCCTGGTAAGCGTCTTAGTATTCCACACTGAACTTGGCCCACTGATCTTCAGCCTCTGTCTTCTACTAGTCTCCACATTACTTAGAACTGCATAATAAATGAAGCTGTTCAGAGCCTTCAAGATAATGTTTTTCTAGAAATATAGAAATGTTTATAGGAAGTGGAAAATATAGCACTACAAAGAAAGCAGAGAAGAAATGAACAGAGGAGCAAGGGAACATAGGTACTCAAGGCAGGTAAGCTTTTCACAGGTATTTCAGCTGGATAGCAACTTCAAGCAATATAGTTTTATAAGTGTTTATTAAAAAAACAAAGGAAGGAAAAAAGCTTCAGGAAAGTAAATACAGTAGGGACTCTGAGTGAGGCAAATCAGAATGCTGCTTGGGGTCTTAGCTTCAAGTCCAAAGGGTCTTTTTTTATTTTCTGTATGAAAAGCAGGAAAGAAAGTGAAATAAATAAATAAAGCCTCCCAGTTTTAAGCACACACATTCACCCTCTCACACAATTTCAGAAGAGACTGAACTTCAGCCTACAGTTATTAATCCTGCAATCTTACCATGAGTCTGTATCACAGATGGTTTACTTAACTCCCCATACATTCTTTGTTCCGAAAAGAGCTCAAGAAGTTTTCTCATTGCGGCGCATGCCTTTAACAGTGTATTTCAAGATAAAATCTTGTAAATATTCCATTTGATATTTTATACATTTAGTAAGTTTTGAGAAAGGAACTTTACATTTCTCCCTTTATATAAACAACAAAATCTTTTTACCATTTCACACTGTTAGCTGGAATCCTTATTTAATAAATATGTTTATTACAACAACTAAGGACTGCAGACATGTTTCTGGACATAACATACATACAGCATAACAGTTTCTGGACATCCATACAGACAGCATAACAGAGTAACACATTAAGTAATGACTACAGACATGACTTTGCTAGTATGCAGGTAAAGATTAATAAAGAAATCAAAACTTACCAAAAGTAGTACTTAAAAACAGAAGAAGGCAGACATAAGTGATAATTTACAAATATAAGACTGAAAATTTCCATAAACAAAGAAATCTTCTGAGATAAGAAACATCTTAATTTGAAAGATTAATGAGAGTGAAAGGTAATGAAATTACCTATACTTAAGAGTTAAAACTTTAGCTTTAGTCCTTCAGTAAGATCAGCTCAGCTGGTGAAAAGAATTTTTAAGAAAAGAGAGATGGTCACATCTCAGAAGTGCCGTCTTCAGTATTACAACGTCTGATCCTATAATGTTACAAAAAATCTAGTGACATTGTCTATCACTGCTGGATGCTCACAGAACAAAGACTCCATACAAACTCCATACAATCAGCATGCTACAGTTACCCATCAGCTGGGGACCCAGTGAGACTCAGACTCTCTATGTGGAATAATGCTCTAGACAACATGTAGAAAACAGCACCAACTATTACTTATGGTAATCGGATGACAGGGAAGTTGAAAGTATTGCATGGCAGTGGACTATCACTAAGGAGGAGGCAGCTTTACCACCCCACAAAACTCCTCAAAAGCAAGTTTTACTTGTCAAAAGCAGGTTTTACTCGGTTAAAGGAATTTGAAGTACACACAGAATTGCTTATGACATACACTCAGTTGATGAAAACTCTACAATGTTACAACACTCATGCTTTGACATTAAGAATTATACCGAGAAAACAGAAGAACCACTTCATTACTTCTGTCTACGCTTAAGGACAGGAAAGCGCAGCAATGGTGGCTATAAGCATAGATAAAGACAGTGGTCTTGGACAGCATTAAATGTTTTAAGGACAAAGAAATCTTGAAAAGTATTTTTTTCTGCAAGTGACATACCCCAGATGATTCAAGCAAATGAGAAGCAACATCACACAAATAAGAGAACAATCTATACTCCTAAGAAGTGTCTCCCTTAAAGGATATGCCTCTGTCTACCTTGCTTATGGCTAATTGTTTTGTCTTTTCAGTAAATACGTGGCTGGAAATCTTTATGAGTATTTACAGTATTCACATGAAGTATATGAAAGAATATGTACACATGGATGAAAAACATTATTAAAACAAAAATAAATGAAGTTGAGACAATATTGTATTGGAATTATATGACATATCTGAAAAGTAAGAAATATAATTTAATCTATGACCACGGACAGTTTCTTCTCACACTCAGGACACAATGCTACATTTAAAAAAGCTTAATTGTGTATTATTTTTATTTTATTTTACTGATTTTGTAAATCTTTGTTTATTGCTGGAGAGAACACTGAATCCCACTCTCCTCGGGACTTGCATGTCTTTGAATGTTACACCTCTGTAGCTTCACTCCAACTGTGCCAGAAATTATTTTCAGCTGGCCCAGAGGCATTGTCGAATGCTATGTGCTGCCATGGGCAAGACCAATATTTGATAGCTAACTAAGGATTCCTGCTGCCTGAACTGGTAGAGAACAAGCATGTGGTAGAAGTGATGAGCTTGTTCTCCCGAGGGTAGGGTGCCAGCTGCACTATAAAAGAGAGATAGTGTGGAATTAATAGTGGCCTCACAGGCAGACTGTATATTCTGCCTTTCAACAGAAAAAATCATGCCTTAACAGAAAGTAGAATGGAAGAACGAAGACTCAGAATGCAGAGAAGACAACTGCTATCTTGCAAAATGAATTTAATTCAGTTTTGTGTACTTCCAGTCTCACTATTCCAGGATGCTTTAAAGGTTATTTTGTGTCTAAATAATAAGCGTATAATTTAATGACAACCTGTACAGAATTGCTACAGAAAAGTAAGGAAGACAACAAGCATATTTGTCTATATGGAAGCTTGTGTTTATGCATGAAAGAAGGCAGAAGAAGCCCATCCCTGGAGACATTCAAGGTGGGGCTTGACAGCGCTCTGAGCAACCTGTTGAGGATGTCCCTGCTCTCAGCAGGGGGGCTGGACTAGATGACCTCTGGAGGTCCCTTCCAACCCAGACATTTCTATGTTTCTATGTTATGAGAAGGAAGCATAAGCACATGCAGCAGTAGCTTTTATTATAAGCTCATGAGGATCCCTCATGGGTACAAAGATGTGGAAAATAAGATGTGAGAGAAACTGTGTCCAAATTTATGGGCAACTCTGGAAGTACTGGCAAAGTAGAATGAAGAGGCATGACATAAAGCTTGATGCTAGAAAAAAAATCCAAAGCACATATGAGAAAGTTCAAAGATCAGTATTTCCTGGGTTTTTGGACTAACAAAATTTCTCAAAGGAAATCCGTGTAGCACTGATACTTCATTTGGTTCCACAGACGTTTTCCACCCCCTCATAATCTATTACTGGGCTGCTCACTACATCTGAAAAGCACCCATGTAAAGCTTTGCAAGTAGCTTACATTTGAGACAATAGGCCTTCAGAACAATATAAATTAAGAAGGGATATGAAAATGCAAGAAGACTAAAAGAGGGAATACACTGACTTCATCTTGCTTTAAGAGAGGCAACTCTGATCTGCAAATAAACAAAAACAGAAAGCATAAATGAAATTGCACAATTTAGGACAGAGGCAGGAAGTTCTGAATAAGAAATTTAACAAGAGGACTGAGGGAAAAAATGGATGTGAACGATACTCAAAAAAAAAAAAAAAAAGTGCAACACCTGGTTCTGGTCAGGTTGCATGAAGCATGAGGAAAAAATAACCCTGAGTCTCTGAATCTGAGTTACAAGAAGGATAACGTTCTTGTCATTTGTGATAGAAAAGAAGAAAAGTGGATAGAGTTCTGTTTTGAAATGATAAGATAATTAAAAGACATCATGTTAGAAATCCAGCCTGAGAGACAGGATTAGATGGAAGGAGCAGTAACACTTGTGGAGAGACAGATTTACAAGTTATCCGTAGAGCTGTAACAGAAAAAACAACACAAGTGGCTAACTCACCTCGAAAGAGAGCATAACATGAAAAACAACAACAAAAAATGCAAAACAATAGTCCAAGAACACAGTCTTGGCAAATTCCAGGATGAAGTATGAAAGAGAGAAAGCAGGTAAACTGAAAAAGGCATTGAAGAATCGTAAGTAAGAGAAGAATGAACAGAGGATTATCTCGAAGTGACCACAAAGGTATTAAAACACAATCAAATCACAGAAAACAGCAACATGACATGTCAGAGGCTACAACTACACTAAGAACTGAATGCGAGTAAAGCCATTGAGACGACTAGCAGGTTTCCCATGACACAGTAAAGCACTACATGCAAATGTACATACAGACACATTAGGCATCATCCAAACACAACTCCCTTGTACTCAAGGAGCTGAACCCTGGCCAGTGGATCAGTAACCTGAACCCTGATGGTGGCAGTGATTCTCCTCTAGGCTCAAATGCTGCACTGAGCACCAGCCTCAGCAGATGAACTGTAAGAATCCAAGATTATTAATGCTCCTTAAGTTTTTATTTTCTGTTTTATTATGAAATTTGCATAAAGCATAATTATGTATATTGGGAGTTTGGAGTTGTCCCACTTGCTGTACAGCAGAATTATTGACAATAAATTGAATGCCATAATCAAAGAATAGTACCGGTAAAACTGATGGTGGAGACTCCTTAAGACATGACATTTTTCCCAAAGTTGCTTTCTTATCTCATATGCCTTCTGCAACAAGTGATGGGAAACTGGATTTTCTGCTACCCACAGGGTGGAGCTGTGCCCCTCAATGTTTAAGACCTTTCCAGACCAATTCAGTTTTAGCCTCATCTCATGAATCAAGTCCTCACACAAAGTGATATACCAAAATATAGGAATTATCCCAGAAGTTATTAGCATTTGACTTATTAAAGTGCTTAGTAAAATAAGGATTCACAGCAGATAGTTCAACTCTGACATTGGGTTTTGTACCATTTTGTTACTTCTTATGGAGGAACTGGCCTATCACAAGGCTAACAGCATTGAAAACCTTAAGACATACCATGCACAGAAGAGGACCTCCACTCAGGTGGGTAAGAACAGTTCATGATTACTGGCAGAGGACCTCTGCTGAAAGGGACCACAGGAAGTCATCCCATTCACTTACGCTATTCCAGAAGGAGATCGGCTGCCCGTGCCAGGGAGTTTTTAAAGGCTTACAATTATGAAGAATCCACAGTCGCACTAGAACATCTATTCCTGTGTTTTTCTATCCTCCCACTCGAAAGTACTCCTAGTGTCTAGCCTTAACCTATTTTCCTGTAATTTAAATCCATTATTTCTTGCTTTAGCCACCTGGAGCAAGGTGAACAACCTTGCAGCAGCTTTCTAATTCATCTGAAGATTTATATTGCTCTTTCTTCTCTTCTTTAAGCTATCAAATTTCTAAACTTACTATAATTGCCATTGCTCTTCTGAAGACTCTTTAGTTCATCTACATCTTTCTGAAGTACCCAGAAATGAATATATTAATCCAGATGAAACCTGGACATTGCAGAAAGATAATTTCATATACCTTCTATAACATACTTCATTTCCATTATGCAATATTTGCACTTTTTACAACAGTATCACCTCAGTTACTTATCTTTGGTTGGGATCACCTGCAAACCCAAAAAGGAACTGCTTTCTAGGTAATTATTCCCCATTCTGTATTTCTTCAGTGGATTACTTATGACTAATGCTAAGCATAGCATTCTTTTCTTTCAAAATGTATTTCCAAATTCTATTAGCATTTTGAGTTATAATCTGTCCTCTATTGTTGCTGTCCCCCACCGAGCTTAATATCACTTACACATACACACATATTTACATACACACATGCAGATAAAAAAACTAAGGGAGAAGTCAGTCTGCCATGAACTACTGCTTGACTTTACAAAAAACAAATCCAAAATACCAGAAACACTTCCGTGATTCCACAACTGATAGCAAGAAATAACTCTCCCAAACATTTATCAATGCACAGAACTGAGTAAAGGAATTCATTAAGGAGGTTCTTACTACATATAAGTATCTTCTTCAACTTCTCATGATCTTTAGGTTGTGTCAAGCATTCCATACTAAAAAAAAAACAAAATTAAGGAACATAGAAATCATAAAAAAAAATCACAATCCTCCTGAGTCATTCTCTTACAACCATGAGACCGCTCAGTTAACAGTTTGGGTAAGATGGATACCAGGAAGGGAGAAGATAAAAGGAGGTTCACACCTAGTCGCTAGTATTACTTAGTGCTGCATATGATGGATGCAAAACTCATACAGGAGTACAGGACAGATCAATAAGGTAGAATAAGAAATACAGATGTAGGCAAGAGAGTCAGACAGGACAGCACTTCTCAGTCCCTGCCACATGCATTGCCAGGGTGATGTTGCAAAGTGTGAACGCTGGCACCATTTTCAGTTGATTATACTGCAAAAATAAATTGGACAGTATGCATTGTGCCTTGTTCTGTCACTAGGCACCACTGAAAGAAGTCTTGTCCCTCCTCTTCATACTCATCCTTTACATATTGATAACCATTGAGAAAACCTACTCCCAGTTCTTCTCCAGGCTAAACAGACCCAGGTCTCTCACCATTCCCTCCTAAGAGAGACAGTCCAGTCCTCTAATCATTTTCACAGCCTTCTGCTGCATGCAATCCAGTAGTTGCTCATCTCTCTTGAACTGGGGAAACCAGAACTGGACACAATACTCCAGACGTGGTCTCACTAGGGCAGAGGAGAGGGGGAGGAGAATCTCCCTCGACCTGCTGTTCACACTCTTAATGCACTCCAGGATGCCTACTGGCCTTCATGGTCACAAGGGCACATTTCTGGCTCATGGTTAACCTGTCCACTAGGACTCCAAGTTCCTTCTCTGTGGAGCTGATTTCCAGCAGGTCAATCCCTAACCTGCACTGATAAATGGGGTTATTCTTCCCTAGGCACAAGACCCTACACTTGCCCTTATTGAACTTCATTATGTTCCTCTCCATCCAACTCTCCAGCCTGTCCAGATCTCACTGAATGGCAGCACAGCCTTCTCGTGTATTAGCCACTCCTCACAGTTTTGTGTCATCAACAAACTTGCTGAGGGTGCATCGAGGTCATTGATGAAGATACTGAACAAGACTGGAACCAACACTGACCCCTGGGGAATACCACTAACTACAGGTCTCCAACTAGACTGCATCCTATCACAGAACACCCTGGAGAAGATATCAGCACCCCCCTCTCCACCTTCTCTCTTCAGAAAGCTGTAGAGAGCTGTAAAGCAATGAAGTGACTCCTCAGCCTCCTTTTCTCTAAACTAGACAAGCCCAAAGTCCTAGGCTGCTCCTCACAGGACATGCCTTCCAGCCCCTTCAGTGGCTTTGTTGCCCTTCTCCAGACACATTCAAGAACCTTCACATCCTTCTTAAACTGTGGGGCCCAGAACTGTACTCAGCACTCAAGGTGAGGCCACACCAATGCTGAATACAGCAGGACAATCACATATCTGACCATCTGAGACAGCACTTCGGCAACCATAACAAATTACAGTAGTAGAATTTGGAACATCTTCCTGACGTACAACTGAGATCCAGTACAATCAGTCAGGAATATTCCATTTTTTTCCCACTTCCATGTATGTTTTAATCCTTCACTTGAAGACTGCAGTGAGGTAGCACCGACTGGATATTATCGTATGTCTGTCTTGTTGGTATGTTCAGTGAAGACACTGATCATTACTAAATTCATTTTCTATTGGTTCTAACACATTTTTTTTTGTCATAATTACTTCACGTTGAAAGTATTAAAAATTGGAAGTTCTCCTTTGAGCAGTGTCTAATGCTGACCAATATATTTTATAAAGATCACTTTTGATATAGGTAACAAGTGGGATTCTGGGTAACCCAAGTTCGCTCTGGTACTCCAAAGAGAGAAGAGACCTGCCAAGCTACACTAAGAAATATTTTGTACCTGGTTTCAATTCTCCTCCCCTGCTATAATATTTTTACTGAACAAACTGAACTTCAGACAAACTATTCGCAGTCTCTCAGTACTATCTTGAAGTAAGGTCAGTTATTTTCATATGATGTACTTAGCATAAACTTTTCAAAAAGTGCTTGTGAAGGGCTATTTTCAATATTCAAATTACTACATGTGTGCAGTGTAGCATCCACAGCTTCAAGAAAATGTGACAGGGCTTTCATTAATATAACAAGATGTGATTGTTGCTCTTAAAATTTTGCTTAGATTTTAACTTTTCCAGTTTTGAAGAGCATTATTAAAATGTATTTATTCTTCAGTTATTTTTAATCATAATATTCAATTGAAGTTTAGGTCAAAATAAATAACCTGGCCCAAGGGCCTAATTTGCAGTGAGGTCCTATTTAAGAGTTTGCTGATAACCTCATGAAGAAATAATTAGAACATTTAAAGTGACAAATTAAAGCCATTGCAATTAGCAATAACCCTCATGATTACTTAATATTTTCTAAGTGCTTTTGAAAAAGCAATGACAGGATTTTATGCTAAAAGATAGAATTCTACTCATGTGGAGAAGTGAATTACATATGTTTACCATATTAAACAGGGAAGAAAAAATGAGATGGAGTAAAATGATATTAAAAAATTATGACTAGAGACTATTACCAAAGTAAAATATCCACCCTGTCACTTGGTTCTGTCTTGGTAGTCTGTATGTCCTGAACTTAGGACATCAATGCCAAGTCAAAAGAGATCCCAATTTCCATCTTTAAAAGTAGTGTGTGATCATTTGAATCCATTTAGATTATAACATCTGATCAGAGAAAAACATTTATAAAACTACTTCTCATAAAGAATTTTGTGTAGTGATATTTTTTTCTACAAACCAAATAATCCTGCAAAGGATCCAAGAAAAGTCTGGAGTTTGCCCTGAATACGAGCACGTATCAAAATTCTCCGGATTTTTTTTTTCTCTCTCACACATTATCATTCTTGATTCTTCACTGTTCTCAGAATACCATACGGTACACTCTGAAAACAGTTCAGGGATCAGCAGGTGCACACTACATGCTCACAAACATATACACCTGCATTTGAATATATAAGACTCCATTGAAAGAACTCAAATCATCAATAAACCTAAAAATTTTCAGTCATCCCTTGGTTTTCTTTCAATTTAAAATAATTGCAGAATAGGAAATTAAATTCTCTAAGAGTAAGTGCTACAGTGCTGCTTGGAGAAAAAAAAATGTGTTGTACTTGAAATCTGTGAAAAGATTACCCATCAACCTCCAGGTCTGGAAATAAGAATAAACTCAGAAATAAATCCAAATAGACTACTGCTCAAATGAGAAACAACTCACTTAAGAAAAAGATCTATCTGTTAGACTAGTTAGAGACAGGAATTATTTTATTTTTCTCACCAAATAATCAGTAATAACAAATACACTTGAACAAAATAAGCACATGCAAATGCACAAAAAGATTTGCAGCAGCAAGCCAATTAGCGCTTTATGCAGTATTTTTTATATGCAGGATGTGAAACCAAGTACAAGCTTTTAACTGTAGGGAACACATACAAAAAGTCCCCAGAACGTAAGACATCATGAATACCTGACATATTAGAAGTATTAATATATATGACAGACCACCCTTCCTACATATTTTACAGTATCAAATGTAATGTCCAGTCTTATATGTGCACTACAGGCTTTCTCAAATATTTTGTCTCAGCAAGCAGTGTACTTTGTACTGAAAAGCAGGTAATATTAAAGTGCACAAGAAGGAACTCTTCCCAGCACAGACCAGAGCATTCATTCTCCTTTCCCTTTACACAGCACAGATGATCTTTCCATTCTCCCTGCTCCTCTCTCTCCCTATCTAATTCCAGAGCAGAAAGGGAACATTTCTTCCTCTCTCTATTGGCACAAAAAGGCCAATATTGGTTCAGAAGTGGACATTCAGTCCCCACTCTCATTTGCTATTGAAACCCATTCTCTTGATGCCTAGGATAGGTTTTCTTCACGTGGGATACAAATACTGCAAAGGAAAACCATCTTCACAGAACAATCTGATGCACAGCTCAGACAGCATTAAAATAATAAATACTGGCTGTTTCGATGTTTTTCTCTTTTGTGCCATGAAATTTTTACAGCGGTTTCCTTCTGTTAATCAAGTTAAGAACATAAAAAAAGCAGTCTGTCTATTGACTGTTGGACTGACCAAAGAAACAAGGCACAGCCCACAGTAAGGAGGCACAGGGGAGATGGTATACCTTTTTTTTTAAGTGTCTGAAAGTTGGCAATACAGAATGTCTCAATCTGTCAGCTAGTATGTATCACCAGGCAGTACTGACTGCTTTTTAAGTTATTTGCAATTGAAATCCTGCTCACAAAAAGCCTTTGCTTAGATGATAGATTTCTGTTTTCTCTAAATTATTAGCAAAACCAGTTTTAAAGCAAAACAAAAGTGTGCTTTGTTGCTTAGTAACATCTTATGGGAAGTTTTAAACTTCCTCTCAAGTTATTTTAGACTGGCTGACCATTCTCCAGTAAAAAAATTCTGGCTAATAAGTCAGCAACAAATACTATATTCCTCTACACCAAGTAAAATAAATTTTCATTATTTTCCACTGAAGAAGCAGCAACAAGTGGTACATCTGCCACAACATCTTTGTACTTCTATATTGTTCTCACCAACTGGAAAAATGATTGTAGGAGTCATAACATGGACAGGAAAAGTAGCCAAAAGTAGCTATAGAGTTTCAGAATTTTAATGGGCAGACCTTTATCATCTCTGCTTCCTTCTTCATTGGTTCATGTAATGCTTTAAAAACAACTGGAACAACAATACCTCAGGTATAGAAATATTTTCATATTAAAACCAGTCATCTGTGGATCACTGCTCCTGACAGTGGATTTAAATCAATTATCATTTAGGCTGGATGAGAATCCTGCATCCGAGGACACACTCACCACTGCCAGAGGGACCTTCAATGGAGTTGTCTCCTGTGGAGCCTGGAAGCAGAGCACCTCATTCACATGCCACTGTACACAGACACTGCACCACATAAAACCAACATCTCTGTTAATTCAGCAGTACTTCAGAACTGCCAACAACACACTCTGCTGTCACATGAATACAGCCTACATATAGCTCAGTACTTGGAAAAAATAATCACAGAATCACAGAATCACAAAATGGTAGGGCTTGGAAGGGACCTCTGGAGATCACTGAGTCCAATTCCCTTGCTAAAGCAAATTCACCCAAAGCAAGTTGCCTAGGACTGTATCCAGGCAAGTTCTGATCATCTCCAGATAAGGAGACTCCATGACCTCTCTGGGCAGCCTTTTGCAGTGCTCTGTCACCTACGTGTCGCCACATAGACACTGATGCCAATCCTAAGCAAAAATGTTTCAGTTTTGACTGTTTTCTATTTGAAAATCCCAATTTTCTATTTGAAAAATCCCAATTTTCTTTTCTGAATACTTTCTTTTCTGATTGGCAATACTTTAAAGGAAAACCCAAAATGCACTTGCAGAGAAATCTGTGTAACACAGATTTGGTTTCTTGTTCTTGGTGGCTTTAATAAGCTTCTGGTGAAGTTCAGATTTCCTTTACACCAATATTTACATTCCTTCCCACTGTCCAACTCGTCAGAGATTTGCAGAGTGGCTCAGTGAGTCCTGCTCCTAGATGTACAAATTTAGTACACTGAGGAAATACAGACAATAGTTAAAACTTCTCTTTAGCAAATTCCTCCTGTTCAAGTGTTAAGGCAACCTGGAAATTTTACTTAGAAACTTACATAATCCTCAGACTACCCCCTTGATGTACTAAACTATACAAAAGCCTGTATAGGAGAATATTACAACAATGTATTTAAACTGCAAAATAATATCTTCTGTAGTATTTAATTTTCCCAGATCCTCATAACGTTCCTACGTATCAGCTTTATTCTCCATTCACGTTACATGTAATTCAAAGTAAATTAAATATTAAATATTTAATATCAAATTTGTATCAGAACTAGGGAAAAACATTATTCTTTACATCAAATGAAAACTGTCCTTTTTTAAAATGCAGACATCATTAAGTAACTAGCCACTAACTACAAAATAAATAACTTAATTGCTTATTTACTGGCTAGTCCAAACTATGCCTACATTAGTCTTTTAAATTAATTTCAGTATTCAGTTGTTTACTTTTTTCTCCAAAGTAATCAACTAGAAGAAGTCCATAAAAGACTACAGAGGGATCTGCTGTTTTCTAAACAATGCATTCAAAAAAATTTCAGATTCAAAGAAGAATTATAAAGCATGAGATGGAGCTTGTGGAGACTTCTACATATGAAAGGTATCTATCATAGCGGAGAAAGAAAAAAAGAACAAATCTTGCAGTGTAGTACCATGAAATACCGAAATGATAATTGCTTTAGATTTAAAGCACAGAATGTGGTATCAGGGTGAAAAAAGACTCAGGTAAAATGTTTCAATACCCACTAAAAAGTAAATAGGGTTTTTCTTTTCAGTAAACAGAGAAACGTTTCATCTTTCCATTGAACATAACTGAATCCTTTCTGTGTTTGTTTGTTTCTAATTCCACTGGTAACATTTGTATCAATTTTCCCTTGTGTGATGGCATACTAAAGAAAAACTTTTTTAAAAAAATGAAGAGGACAAAAACAAAAAGAAAATAAAAATCATGTGGAAGAACACAATGTTAATACGCAGTAATGTTTAAGAGAGAATCAAAGGAGAGGAGAGAAGCTAAAAAGACTGAAAAAAGATAAAGGGCAAAGGATTTAAAAATTAAACAGAAGGAAAAAGATTAAAGAAAGAATGGCAAAAGGCAATGCAAAAGGATTTAAGAAGCCAGAATAAAGAAAAGACATTCAGTTATGAGAAAGGAATAACAACTACTAGAGGAAAACTACTTGATTATAATGAATCAAAAAATGGAATGAAAAAGTTAGAAATTAATTAAAAAGTAGATAGAAAGTTACAAAACTTATTCTCCATGAAATATGGGAAATAAATGCACAAGATCCAGTGAAATTTTAAAAGTCTCTTTCCATTATATACAACATCTTTCAATAATTTTCCTGGTTTAGTCATGTTACTGGGATGAGATGAAAATAAAATACAAAGTTACATAATGCAAATTACTTCCTATGCAGCTATTTATATGCAGTTTGTGCAAAGTTGAGAATAAAATGTGTCCTTATTTAAAATATCAAATCTCTTTACTTTTATTAATAATAATATTAAAATTCAAGGAATTTGTCTGTATACTTCATAACTTCATTATAATGAACATTATCATTAAGAGTTTCTAAGGGTTAATAAAGCTTACAGCTGCTTATTTTAGTCAGAAGTACTGTATGGCAGGTAGTTAAAGACAGAACTACATCAACTGAACGTTCAACTGGACTTTCTGAAACTTGAAATTAATTTACTACTAATGTTATCACCCCTTTAGAAACTTCTAATAAATGTGCTCTTGCTTTGGAGGAAATACTTTATACCTTCAGCAAAGACAGACGGGATAGAGAAACTTTGAAAGAAATGCAACTGAGAAGATAGGACAAAGACAGTTCAAGGGTGGCATTTCCTTTTGAACATTATACATTATAAACACTGTTATTTTTTAAATTTGTATTATATCACTTAGGCGATTGTCAACTTTTCATTTCAGTATTTACTCCACATACCCCAATTTTGTCTCCAAGCCAATAACATCCCAAAGCCAGTAATTTCTGCCACATACACAGCCTGGGTTTTTTTTTTCATCTCTTTGTTTTGTTTTGTTTTTTTAATTTCACTGACTAGCTCCCTGCTCCCTGGTTTGATTAGAAAAAGTGAACAGATTTTCAAATTTTACCTCTCTATACTACTCAACACTTTATATACCACTTATTTTGTCATCCTTTTTTTTCTCTGCCATTAATACTTATCTTTTTTATCTTTATTCATATGGAATCATTTTCATGCCTCACATCATTTTCAGTGGCCCTTTCTGGACCTTTTCTGCTCCTGTAATATTGTTCCGAGATAAAGTAACCAGACTACAAACACTACTTAAACTGAAAGCATAACATTGCTTCATTTTAACTGATTTCTAATGCTTGTGTGAATATTCTCCAGCCAATTTTGGACATGACAATATATACTGAATAAAAATTTTAGGTGAATAGAACGAAGTAATGCCTATATGTCATTACTCGGCAGCAAAATTTCTAATGCGTAATGAGAAGTAGTCCAAGTTGCCTCTCAGCATGCACTGCCATTTTGCACCACCCATTGTTAATTGCCTACTGTGCTGAAAACTGATCATTAATGCAACTTTTTGTTTATGCATTCCATAGCACTCTGTAAACCAGGCAGGTAACATAACCTTTTCCCCAATTATAAAATTTCCTTTTCAAATCTGAAGGATGTATGATTAACCAGTTGTCCTTGTTTTACTGAAATGTCATTCAGTCTGAAAAAACAGAGGAGCGCAGTTATCATTTACAGAAAACACACTGGATTTCCTCAATCATACTTTTTCAAGCTTTTTGATTTAGAAGAATTAACCACACATTAAACAAATTTATTGGTAAAACAGGGCTTGAATTTCTTTATTCAATGCTGTAATTTCCACTGTTTTGATCATTTCTCTATCTCATTACTTAAAATATTTACTTTGAGGTTGTAGACATTGCCTTGGTCAGTTTTGTGTACTGTTAGGAAAAGAAGGATGAAGAAACCAATCCACATTATCAATTTTTTAAAATCCAAACAAATGAAAAAACACCACCAACCGCAACAAAAACCTTCAAGATGAAAATCACATGTATTAACTTCTGTGTCACCAGAGATTCCTCTGAATGTTTTTTGTTCCAGAACTTACACCCCCATCTACCTTCTCCTTAGACAGAAACTTGCAAAGCAGGACAATCTAGTCAGATTAATAACTTTTCCATAAACAGCAAATATGAGCTCAAAACTTGCTCCCCAATAGAAGAGAGACGTCCCACGCAGTGCAATCAACAGTCCCACGCAGAACACTGTACACATACAGCTTATCATACACTAACACTGTCTTGCGATGTGCTGAGAGATATTTTTGCAAGCCAAATGAACAAGTGCTTTTCATTTCAGGTGATGGGGAGGTTAATTCAGCTATGGCACGTGCATGACTTCAGCAGCTATACAGAATTTAATCCTTCATTTTGTGCGTAGCTAATCTCACATGTTCATTTACTTGGTCCCCAAAATAATACAAAGCCCAGGAAGATAAATGTTCGCAGTAAAACAGTATGTTATGAGTATTCCCCATAGCCTTCTTTCTGAAGAAGTGACCTTTAATTTTATAATCAGTGTAAATTTATAGAATATACTTGGGGCAGATAGCCCCTAGATCAGGACACAGCACTCAAGGCCAGTGCAATAAGCAAAATGTTTTCTAGGAACTTAGTTCGGAATGGTTTTGACAATTAATACAGCAAATCAACTAAATAAAGCATTGATAAGCATGCTAAAAATTTTGCTGGATTATACATACTAGGACTATGTACACTTAAAACTGATAAAGGATTGGAAATTCATTTTTCATACACATTTAACTATGGTACTGCCAAGATCATGTTGTACCTTACCAAGTAGCTTTCCAATTATGGCTATATACCATTCTGCTTTTGAATTTCTAAACTTTTCTCGATGTATACATTTACTATATATATGAATCTGAAATGATCTTTTACTAGTGTGCAAAATGCTGCAGTAACACAAGTGCCACCAGACTGAAATTTTCAGGAACAAATAGGTCACACAGAAATTTGTTTCTCACATTGTTGCCACTCTCCTAACAGTATAGAGTTTCAATAGACAGCATTTACTAAAGGATGTTACAGAAACCCTTAAATTAGAACTTTTAGCATTAATTAAATGTCGTGGATCAAAGAGACAGAAAAAATCATTAAAATGCTGGAAAATGCTCTGGAACAGGGTAAAATTTCACAAAACAAAACAAGGCAAAATTTAGAGAAAGAGCCTAAGATGAGTATGAATAGAAACATGTGGTCCGGAGACTTATTTTTAAAGCACTCTGAGAGAAAGGAATGCAGCAAAAGATCTTTTGACAGCTTTGTAAGAAAAAAAAAAAAAAAGGGATATCTGTACCCCAAGAAATGATAAGTTAAGAGGTAAAGGGAAGAGGAGGAAGGAGAAAGTACAGCAGCAGGCAGAGCCTAAGACAGTTTCCATTAATGTAGGCTGTGCACAAGATGGACTAGGGAGGAATGAGGCATTGAGGGAAGATGTGAGAAAGTGGAAACAAGAGATTAGAAAGCAACCAAACATGCAGAGTGGGACAGCTGCAGGGTTCAGAGGTACTGCACAAAATCCATGTCAGTGGCAATGTGAGTATCTCTAGCAAGCCCAGGCAGATAGCAATATCTTTTTTCCACATTCCATAGTTCTAATATTTTCTGTACCTAAGGTACAGAAAGAAAAACAAATTTATTTTCTAAATGGAAAGCCTGCATCCTAAAGAAGCTAATGCAAATTGCCATAAGCAAGCCAGACAAATGAGAAACTCTAGCCCAGGGAAAGAGAGCAGAGTAATGCTTGAGTTTCCAGTTGGGAGCCAGATAAAAGTAGAACATAAGAGAAGAGAAGTTAGAACAGTGTGTTTCTCAGATACAGCAAACGAGAAAGGAGGAGGAGGCAAGAACGAGCAAGCCGTGAGGGATGGAAGACATCAATGCAGAAAAGGCTATAGAAAACAAAGGTCAGTTAGCAAATTATTTGAAGAGATGACACGTAACACAGATTAGCATTACACATCTATTTGTTTGACCCAGAAGAAAAGCACATCATTGGACAGGTCAGCAAAAGGAGCTGGTATTTGCATAAGAAAAAGCAATTAGCGCTTGCACAAGGGCTCCTTTCTTGTCCCACCTTCTTATACCAAGTTCCACTAATATTTACATTACATGACCTCACACAGCAAAAATCCTTTACATTAAGGTGTGGCACATTTGTATATGGCTTATTTCCAAATAATTTTTCATACAGGTGAAATTTAAGAGAGAGCTGAGAGTACACAACCAAATGGTCTGGGCATTACTCTGATGCTTTTTCCCTTGAAAATTCAAATGATCCCTGCAGGCAACCGACAACTGCTAGATCTGTGGAATGTGCTCTTTGAACTGTACAAAAGCCTTCAGCCTTTCATGCATTGCTGCAAACAAAAACTGCCAAGTGTAATTATTTCTCAAATTTAATTTTATGGAAGTGTTGCATCATTATTTTTCACAGCTCTTAGAACAGCTGTAGAAAAGTAAAATTTACAGGAGTATGTCCCCACAGAAGTTATACTCTGCATTTATCACCTTTTGTAAACAATCGGTACAAATGAACACCAGTCAAATTTCAAAGAGCGTCTCTCTTTCTTTGGTGCTTTACAGTTATATTTCTATGGAAAGAATCAAACGAGTAAATGGAAGAAGCCCTCCCAAGAATGTGTTTTCATCCTTTAGCCTTTTTAAAAATAAAAAACCCCACAACCTGTATCAGAAGCATCAAACAGCACTGAGAGAACAACAGAAGCTTGAAAATTCATAGACCACTTCCCACTTCTTTTTTTAACCTATGCTGCTGTATGTAGCATTTGTACAAACATCCACGTACTAAAAGGTAACTTGGTAGTTATATTACAAAATACAAGCACAGCAAGCTAGATGATCTCGTATGCATCTGTAGCTCTAACAAGAACTGCCTTGGTTTTGAACACAGATGTATTCAACTTGTTGAGCTAAAAGCATTTGAACTTCACTCATTGAATACCAACATAGTAGTATGGCTTTTATTACTGACTTCATCTATAGCTAAGATTTTTAAGGTAACGACAACATTGAGGTGAAAGCAACTGACCTTAAATAAAAGTTTCCATATCTGAAATGAACATTAGCCAACCATGAAGATGCCCAAATTCAAAACAGTCATTTTTGTTTGGATTGCAGAAGTGTTTTACTTTAGAGAGAAAGCTATTTAGTTCCAGTGTAAACTTCATTACAATTCAGCATGAGGTGGACCGCTCTCTACGTGCCAGCTAATACCCAAAGCAGACCTAAGCTCCTAGGTCTTGTCCAGGATCCTTCACCCACACCTACACATTAAGTTAGCTGCAATATCCTGTTTCAAAGCAGCAGAAGGGACCTGCAAACTGACCTGTGCTATCCAAGGAGATGCAAGCTCTGCTGGACTTTTCTGCTCAGGCTGAGCAGATTCAGTCACAGCTCATAAAGGGCTCTGAAGATCCAAGCTGTGAAACAGTTCAGATGCATGGACCCTCCAAATGTAATCCTTAACTGATAGCAAATGAAGGTGAGCCACTGCATGGCAAAAAAATTTCTCTGTAAAATGTTTCCCCTTCTGTTTCTTAGCAATATATGGCTTAGGTACATGTACCTTTTTTATTTCCCTA
>JANHFX010022964.1:125484-145260 GCA_027560015.1 Chloroceryle amazona | reverse complement strand
CCAGCCACTCTGCCTTGGGACACTCACCACACCAGTCACCTCCAGTCACACACCAGTTACCTTCAGTCTCCAGCTGTGGTTGAGTTGCCGTTAAAGCAAGGACTGCAGACACAAGGAACAAATTAATAGATCCTAGAAGCAAAAATCCACACTCACCAGCGCCGTGTGATTTCTAAACGGCAAACACAAAAAAACAAAATATGGGCCAAGTCAACAGTCAGTCCAAATTTTCATTTCAAGTCAAAGGACTAATATGACTGCTGATTTTTTTAAGGCACAACTGTCACAAATTTTAAGCAACAGTATGCAGAAGAGATGAATAGCACACTTGGTGATCTGCATGATTTATTTGGCACAGCTTATTAGTTCTTTCTGGAGCAAATTCGTAATATTTCTCATCTGTTTGTCAGGGAGAATTTAATATAGGCTAAAAAGTCATTTAGAGTTTTCTTCAGATGGAAATCTGTTCAAAATGGAACAAAAAAAGACAGATTTGAGGGGGGAAAAAAGCTTAATAAAGTCTTCTTTAAATGAAAACCACTCAAGGCTTGACTTAATCAAAAGAACATTACTTACCTGACTCAGCATCTTTGAAAGCAGAATCTGGCAGCTAGTTTTAAAAAGGAACCCTTTTCTCCTTCTTTACAGTGACAATTTATAACAGTTGAATTATTGGCTTATTGGCTATAAATACTCTTTTCCTTCTACTAATGTATTGTGCTTCTGGGATTGTTCAGTGCAAACATTTTGTTGCTAAGACAATAAATTCCTAAATTGGGGCTTCTGAAAAAAATCAATTGCATTCCAAGCAGCAGCTATTCAAAGAATACTACCGTGCCATCTTAACAGACTAAATTTTCTTTTATTTTCACTACTATTGAAAATATTGAAATTTCTCTCAAAATTTGGTTGTGGGTTTTTTTTAAACATATACTGGAGCGTATTTATTCATATACCAAAGCTAAAAATTCAAACTGAATGAATTAACAGAAAGAGTTTGCTATTGAAAGCAAGGAGCTACTAGAGGAGCAAAATACATTCCTAAATATACGTAACTTATTCAATTATAGAATATAATGGTTTAAGATACATCCTGTTACACACGCAGAAGAGTTTCTCTATAGGTAATATCCATTTGAATTAGATGAAAACCAAAAAAAAGCTACCTAAAAATCTTCCAAAAAAATGGTACCAGCAAGATCTGACTTTTCTTGTGTTTTAAACAATATCCCAATAAATAATTGAAATGAGATTATCTGGGAACACTGACAAGTGATAGCATAGCTATATACAGCTCTTTATGCCCTTTATAATCAGAGAGGTTACACATTGGTGTTACGCATGACAAATACTTGTTACCTGGTCAGAAACACGGTAAGAGTTGGGCTCCACAGACCGCAGCGCTTTTATTCAGTTCCCCCGACTCACACAAAATCCCACGTATCACAGCTCTGCTGTGTTTTTACATTTGGACGGGCCAGAAAGAGGGGAGCCTGTGAGCACAGGGTAAAAAAGCCCCCCCACCCACCCTGGGGAAGTGCTGCTCCCAGGGGTGTGGGATTTGGCTCCAGCTCAGGGAGAGATATGTGTGCGACGCTCGCCGACAGCCGAGCTGGAAAGAGACAGGCTTCCCACATTAACACTCTGCGAGCAGCATCAAACAAAGTTACAGTATTAGCTGGCTGAAATTGTGTCATACTCTTATTTTTAGTATGCTATTATGCCTCTGGGATATATTTTATTTAGCAGGGAATTGGACCTAAACAGATGTTGTAGCAGTTTTCTAAAGGGGGCTTTAGACAACCTGAATGCCTGTGTTTATGTTTTGGGGCAGGGGCAGAGTGAATGTATGAGGCAAACACTGCACATGTGCCTCTGTTAGTCATGAGTCACTGTTTTGAAAATGACAGTTAATTTTTCAGACAAACAATAGTCTAAAGTATTTCAATGAAAAAATAATTTTTGTCATTTCTATATAGAAAAATATTGAGGTTCTCCTGAAATCTCTCTAATTTAAAGCAACATTATGAAACAGAACAAGTGAGAATTCGCTGAAGAACTTAGCAAAGCAGATCACCCAGTAATAGGGGATTGCCCAAAGGACCAGCAGAGACTGTAACAGATGCTTGCAGTGAGCTGTGGGCCTGTGTGCCCATGGCTGTTTCTATCCAGGGGAGTTGCGAGTCCTAGTGAATAGCATGAGAAACAGAATTTGCATGGGTTAACTTCTTCAGTGTCAGCACAAAAAGCTGACTTTGGCTTTCCCAAGCAGCATCTTGGAAAGCTGCCCTGGTTTCTCAGTCTTGGTTATCCTGTCATGTTACCACAGGATGGGATCTCTTAGAAGAGAGCATCTTCTCAGAGATGGTTTCCAGGCAGATGAGAGCATCATCTTGGTGATGACACCAACAGGTTCAGTTAAGGACAGCTAACTGGGAGAAGTTTAAAAAAAAAAAAGCTATTTTATCACTTACTTCATCAAACTGTTGACAAGAAGTGGCAAAACTACATGGAGAATGGACTAGGAAATAGGCTGGAGTCTTCTAACATCCTGGGTCTGGGCTGTGCAGCAGACAAAGGACACTGAGGGGAAGGACTGCAGTCACAACGCTAAGAAACGGAGCAAGCACAGAATTGCAAAAGCTTTTGTCAATAGAATTTCATGCCCAATTACTGGCACAGGACTCTCAAATTTTCTTTCCTGTAATTTCTCTGGCAAAAGGCCAGTTCTCATATGACCTCCATAATTTTTTCAATCCTGTCAATGAAATTGTCTGTCTTTCAAGGCAGCCCATTTTCTTCCCTTTTAAGAGAGTTGATTACCCTTGGAATTTGGAAGTTTCACAAGAAAACTGACCGTGAATAGTAACTTTTGTCTTAGAGAGATGAACTAACATTGGCATGCTAACATCTGCAAGCCTTTGATTGTGGTATAATTATACTAGATGGAGCCCACCCACAGAGGATGCCATCCAAAGAGACTTTTCCTCTTCTTCACTGGGTAAGAAATGGTTATGCCAGGTCTTTAAAAAGAATCTCTCTTAGGTCTTTACACAGATAAAGAGCGGACAATACGCACCAGCACGGGATCCTTGGGAGACGCACAGGCAGCCTCTTCTGTGTGCTGCAGCTGTTGGGCACCGTCTGTCTTTCTGAGCAGGGTTCGCAATCAAGTTTCTAATCTCATGCCTGCTTCTAGTCTGGACTAGCAAGACAGGATTGTTTTGAACCTACCAGATAGGCTAAGAATGAACAGGTTATTTTATTACTTAACAAATCCAGCTGGGCTCTTTTCTCCACAACAATAACAAAGGCCTTTGATCTACCTGCCCCCTCTGCCCAAGGGTAGGTGGCAGGGAGCAGAGCCTGATTCAAGAGCAGCTATTGCTCATTTTCTTGTCACTCTATAGATCACCGTCTGGCAGGAATCTCTGCAGAAATGCATCTAAAAATATTTTGAAAACTTGGCCTCTGCTGATGAGAAAACTGTGGTGACTCATGCTCTCGTCAGCTCCAGACCTGATTATTGCTGTTTGATGGACTGAGAGGCTGATATTCCACCGAGACTGCAGTTTGCTAAGGGGAGCAGCTGAGAAGACCCATTGGCACCAACTGTTTCCAACACATCGCTCTTGTCCTTTTAATCACTAGAAAATTTTATTTCAGTTCTCATTGAAGATCTAACTCTCCACCTTTCTGGCAAGAGAACAATTTAGAGGCTGCTTTCATGACCTCCACTACAGCTCTAGATGCCGGCATGGAGCCCACCAGCCTGCAGCAATGCCTTGCGCCGGCAATACCTGGCATTGCTTTCGCTAGTCCTGCACATCTAAAGCCACAGGACAGTCCTCGTCTATGCTACCCCAGAAGAGTACTTGCCAACCTGCAGAGTTTGCACACATAAACTTTGAAGAATTTGATTCAGAATGCCTCCTCAGAGATGTCACAGAGCAATGATCACTAGTGACAACATGGTTTAAACAAAAAAACACAAAGAGGAGACAACCTCCTTCCTCTCATGAGATCCTGTAGTTTTGGTGTGGAAGAATGGGGCTCCCCATAGAAATGGGGACAACAGAGATTTGGTTTGTTAGATGAAGGAATGGGCAGGTCATCAGATCTGAAGTGAAATACTCTTCATTTACCCTCATGTGCTACGTTATCGCCGAGCTTTGTTAGAACAATGGCAGGGCTTTTCAAACGGCTTCCCCGGGGAGACCGCTCTGCAGCTTAACAGCCCTTTCACTGGAGATGTGCAAGTGTAACCAAGGGCAGAATTTAGTCTCTTGTCTATTTAACGTGTTTGCAAAGGACTGTATGTGTTTCTGGCACTTTATAATAATAGTAATATAAATGCATTTGGATTACAACAAAATGGAGAAACGATGATTTAGCCCTTTACTGTGTTGTAATTCCCAAATGCATCAACATCTATTTAAGTGCAAAATAGTCTACAGTTTACAAATGCAATGCTGCAATCGTCTGTTGTAAAGGTTCTGTATGAGATTATGATTCACTACAAAACACAATTCAATGTCTGAAAATTTCATTTTTAATGTCAGAACAACATCCAAAAAGTAGCTTTTTCTCCATATGCAGTCTTGGAAAAAAAAAATTTATACCAGGGACTTGGTCCTTTCTAGTGATTTCTACATATATAACTGCTCATCTCTTATGCACATATGCACTTGCACATAAATAAATGTGCTTGCAGACAGACAATATTTCATCTTGCCTTCTAACCTCCTGCTGTCAAGATACTTCCACAGAAAGCCATACACAAATAAAACTAACAGCTCCTCTTTCCCTGGCTGCCAGAATAACATAGGGACACTACTTCAGTAAAAGCAAGCTGCTGGATTACTCGCCTTTTGCTCCGTGAACAAGCACAACTGTGCAGCTTCTGCTGAGATTGCCTTTTCTGTCATAACCTACTCACACTAACTAAAAGATCTATAAGGACAAAAAAAACCAAAACACAAAAACCCACAACCACCTACTCGCACTAACTAAAAGATCTATAAGAACAAAAACAAAACCCAAAAAAACCCAACACGACCACAATTGTAACTACATCCAAAATGATTTATCTTGGACCTTTTACTGAGGTCATCAAAGGCTTCTCAATTTAGTGCACAAAAAGGGAAATAAAACGTTTGAGTAACTCAACACAGAGTGCTAAGATTCCCTGTGACCTCTGAAGTGCGCTTTTATTGTTTGGGCTTTTTTTTCTCCCCCTCTGCTGTCATTAGATGGGTTTCTAGATATGCAGAAGATGAACAAGAAAATCCTTCTTTTAACATGGGCAATGTTCTCCTTTGCCATCAGTTCGGTGTGATTATGTTCAACACCAGGTACCTCTCAGCCAAGAAGTTGAAAAGATTCAGAACTGTTCTAACTCTACTGAAAAACTGTTAGAGTTCAATTAATTAATTTTCAGTTGATGATAATTTGCAGTATTGTGAAGTTTAGTTCATAAAATATTTCTGTACAGCTCACAGAATATTATTTTTTTTTAGAGAACAAGCAAACAGTTTAAAAGGTTACCCACAAAAGAACAAAACACAGGCAACAGAAGTAAAAAGTTGACCTAGAGGATAAGTAATTTTATCTTGTTTTCCTATTAACAAAATTAAATGCAAAACCATTCTGTTTATTAAAGATGTATAGGCATAATAACAAGTCATAAAACAAACATCTTCACAGTCTTTAAACATAACAGAATTGATATGTATAATTAAGTTTCATTAAGTACGGATTGAAAAATATGTATTTCAGTTTTGATTTATATTCCCTTTAGATCAACACCTCCAACACTCATACACAATATTTAGGCTGCTCCAAGCAATCAACAAGGACTATGTAAAGGCTCTAACAAAACTCCATCTTAAAGCAGCTTGAAATATTCTTAAATGTAGAAAAAAAAAATAAAGAAAAAAGAATGTGTTCAGTGGAATCTAAGGAAGTTGTTGGATGTACTGAAAGTCAGAGATTCAGTACGTAGAGGTAGCTCAGTAAGGGTACTTGCAGTGTTCTGACTATTTAGCACTGAGACAACCACAGTAAATTACTGCACGCTTGAACTCTTCCTATAGATTTTTCAAAAAGCGAGCACTTTTCTGGGCCTGTTGCTTTGACATTCAAAACCAACAGAGTCATTGATTTAAGTGGGGTTGGGATTAAGTCTTTATATACTCCGGTAGTTCAGGTTTATGGAAACAGAGCAAAAAGAAACTGTCCTGCGTCTGGACTCTCCACTGCAAGCATAGCTTTTAAGCCCAGACTTTTCCCACATGAAGCCAGTTACTGGTTAGCATGCTTCAAGAAAGGGAACCTTGAATTTGGCCCGAGAAAACGCATGCGGTTGGTTCACTCCAATGACCTCCCAGGTTGGCCTGCGGGTGGATCTGACTGTGCTATCTAGGGATGCACTGACCAAAACTGAGCTCACTGCCTGCTGCCCTTTGCATCACTGGCTGGTGAGAAGAGAGCACAGCCTTGGGGGACACGGGCGGTGGACAGTGTCCCTCAGCCCTCTCAGGTGTGCAGAGCTTGATCCCTCTCCAGGGAATGAAAGAATTCTGCACGTTGCCACCTCACATACCTTCACTACAGGGTTGTTTCATTGGTGATGACACTTCTGAACAAGGTGACACTGTCAGCTCCCAGTAGTTTCTCATACAGATGGCAACAGAGAAGTCTCGCACTGACTGACCATCAGGTAAAGCACCCATGATTGGTACCAGATTGTTTTCCTGTTGTTCACAGGAATAACAGGCTACATTTGGAATGACAAACAAGGTAAACCAAACACATTTTTTTTCACTAAGGCAAAAGGCTATGAATTTCGTGTGCCTAGTGTCATACCAAAGACCTTTAGCTTGAGTAAATGGCTAGAGCCTTCTCAGAGCTGTGAGGATTTCCATCTGCTAAAGACCCGTTTCCGGGCGCTTGCACTTGGCTGCACCATGAACTGCAGGGTTGACCATGACACACATGGAACTTCTGCATGTCTACTGATCCCAGTTTGACCTATTTCTTTCATTCCTTTTAATGTTTTAATGTACAATTGGCAGCACAGGTTTTGCAGATGAAGACAACTCAGAGTCTGGACACTCTGAAATCTTAATCTCCCAGACAACATAAGCTTAAATATATGCCTGTGCTCCTTTCCCTTCAACACTCTTCTTAGAAAGAGTATTTTGTATTTTTTTTATATATATATAATTTTATTAAAGAGAGTAACATTTTGTTTTTTAAAAAGTTGTGACTGATTGTCAAATTAGCTTTGAAAGCGCTTCTTTTACTATAAGGATTCTTTTAATTGGCAAAAAAAAACCAACCTTAAAAAATGTCAACTTCCTTGTCCTCACAGGCAGTGTAGCAATATAGAAGACATCGCTTGGCTTACTACAATAAAGGCTCTGTTTCAATATTAGCATTCCAAATTCTGCCACTGCAGACCTTTGTGCACTGCACGGGGGGAAGGAAAATTAAAAAAAAAAAATAGAAAACCAAAAATCTGTGTTCTTTAGGAGCATATTCTAAAAGATCTCCTAGCTGCAAACAGAAATACTTCACTCAGAACCCAAGCACCAGACCATTTCTTTGAAGAAGCTTATGAGGCATTTAAGATATACAATGGCACGATATCATACAATGGAATTGAAAGAATTTTTTTGAGAAACCATTAACTTTGAAGGAATGTCTAGACAACTGTGTCAACAAATGCAAATAATTCATGCTTCTCAGCTTCTATCCAATGGATGGCCCCATGCTGAGTATACACAAACTCAGAAGAAAAAGGCATGTCACAGTCATATGAGTAGGAGTGTAACAGAGTCACACAGAAATTCAAGTCAATCTTTGTAAAAAAAGGAAAAAAAACTCCAAAACTGAAAAAAAAAACCAACAAACAAACAAAACCAAACCTTCAGAAAGCTCTTGCCCAGGGTAAGCCAGCAGCGGGATAGGCTTCTGGTCATTTTGGCTAGTTTAAAACAGAGACTTACAGCTGATGCACCCTGGCTTCAAACGGAAGAAGCAGCTGCTAGTCGTCACCAGTCACTCAGTTAGAAAAATAAAAATTAAAGGACTCCAAAATACTGTACAACCTCTTGCAGGAACCAACAAAGTGGCTTTTGGAAACAATGCTTTTGCCAAAAATGCATCTGTAAGGCACTTAACAGGAATCTTTTTAATATATATATATAAAAATAAAATATGCACTGAAGCAACATTCACAAATACCCAGTTGTCTCAATTGTCTGTGTGTACAGTATAGTACATATATACATTCACTGTGACACAGGGCATCTCCGTAATTATACCTTCACAGGTGCTTTGGGCTGCCTGGTTAACTTCTGGGCCTGTGAACAGTAAACAAAGCAGTCAGTTTTTTTCCATTCTTAAAAGACAACCAACAGCATAAGACAAGATTTTTAATTATAAGGGGCATAAAAAAAAATGCTGCGTGTGCTTCTGAGAGGCTGAGTGAGGAGTCAGCACAGAGCTGATAGGCCACCCAGGGGTTTGTGCTGATGTTTTGATCTCTGATGGCCCATCACAACCTCCTCACCTAGAGAAATCCTCAACCGAGGAACCACAACCAATATGGCTACAGTGCCAGTGAGGAGAGTGGAGGTGGGTCTCAGGTGTCTTTCAGAAAGCACCTATTTGGACCCCACTCAAACCACTTGTGGCACAGATAGAAGAGCTCCTGACCACTTAGGGAAAAGACTGCGAAGAAAATTTCTGCTAACACCTCTGTGTTCCCTGGCCTCCTTCCATCTGGCTTGAGGCCTGCTCAGAGTACAGCCACTGCTGCAGTGGTGGATGTCCTGCACCCTTCTGAAGAAAGGCAAGAGTAAGATGAAGGCCATCACTCCAGAAGGGCTCTAATGTCAGGGGACACCTGATGTCTTCGTAGCTCTAGTCTGCACTTAGGAGGAGAGATACAATGTGCCTTTGTCTGATGGCAAAGTCCAGCTCTGTATTCCCCACTGCACTGGCCAACTATGGCAGCTGAAGTATTTATTCAGTGTTTGACAGGAGTTAACTCAAATGAGAGATGATCACACTTCTAGTTTGTCAGGAAGCAGCCTCTCCAACTTTGGAAGCATGTGTGACAGGCTTAAAAGGTGTTTGCAGCTGCCCCTGTGTACTGGTGTGGCCACTCTGAGGGTGCCTGTTGCTGGTGTGCTCTGATTAAAAAAAAAAGTTCCGTGTTTTCTAGTGTGGGATGAATCGGCCCAAGTGGGAGTGAAATTCATAAAAATTGCAGATTCTTGAAATTTGGAACCTGTGTTTTCCTCAGACTTTTGGCTGAAGTGCCCTGACAGACTGGCATTTGCCTGTCGAGTGAGAGACTTATTTCCAGAGGGTTGGCTGAACAAGAAATTTCCAGTCTGAGAGACATCTGATGGGTCTTGTTATTGTAGATATTAACCTTTAATATTGTACATTTAAAGCTTGTAAGCACTGCATGAAAAATGCTCCAGCACAAATGTAAATCCTTAAAAAAATCCAAACCTTTAAAAATAAATAGGCTATATTCCCTTCAGAACCACCAGCATTTAACTATTGTTAAATGTAGCCCTTTGAGATTAGTCTTCTGGATATTATTCAGCAAGAGACTGTGGAGAGAGACATCACTCCGCATTTTTGTTTGGGGAAACAATATTTTTAACTTTGTAGTTTGGCAGATTCTGCTGCCATATTTACAAACTAGAAATACCTTAGTGCAGATGAACCTCTAAATATTTAAATTCAATTTCATACAACCAGATCACATGTACTATCATAATTAAGTAAGAATGTCACTGCAGTTGAGTACTGTGACTGGATAACCGTCTCCCCCTGCAAGAGAGATGCCAAAATGAAGCCAAGGTGTTTATAGAAAATAAACATCAAGGGTGATGATGACATGTTTATTTTCAAAGCAGGAGACCGTTATCCAGTCACAACATTCACTTCTATTATACTTATTATAACTGTACCAGACCCAAGCTCATTGATTTTTTTTCAAAGAGTAATTAAAATAACATTTGTGAATAATACACAAGACCAACTGAAGAAACTGCTGCAACAGAACAACAATCCCCAAAGTGGTTCTACTGTAGCATTATAGTCTGATTAGCACAGAAGGTTTATTTGATGCTTAATAAATAAGAAACTAGTGCTGGTGAACTGTAAATCTCTCCAGTACGGACTGACTTTTCTGATGCCCTGTTGAAAGGCTCTGTTAACTTGCAGCAACTGACAACAGCCCCCCAAGGCCATTACTGCCCCTGGGGATCAGGGAGGTCTGGATGAGCTCCAGCCCCACTCCTGGTCTTGGCAGCAGAGAACAGGTAGATGCTGAAGAGAAAACAGCATTGCAGAGATGATTCTGTCACTGGTAGTGTCAACTTTATCCTACCTTTCTGAAATTTTTTTTTATATACAGTGTGTAACATCCCCTGATAATTTCTGATTAAAAAAACCAACCCAAACCGGTGGAGAAATGACACATGAATCTCAAATTTCCCTTGTTGAATGCTAAGGTAAGTATATCTTAACAAGATCTGATTTCTGCACTCTGTTCCTGCTCCTTACAACTCAGGTAACCAAAAGCAGAGCGTCATAAAAATAAATCACTGATTTGGGCAATTTGAACACTCAAGTTAGCAAGGTGACTTTGGTGGAGTGAAACTAGTAAAACGGCAGCCTGATGGGTTTTGCTGAAAATCTCAAGTGTGGAAGTTATCCAAAAAATTTTCTCTGCTGCCAAGTGGAGAATGCAGAGTACTGGTGCTGCTGGGCTTCCCACAGTAGGTCTCAACCTTCACCTAAAATGGTTCTCAAAGACTGCTTCTGGTGCCACAGCTTATTCTTCTTATTATCTCAGAAAATTGAAGATGGCATTGAAATCAGCTGCATGGACTAGCTTATTGTAAGGTGGTCACTACTGTTCTGAGAAGCTGACTAAAACCATCACATTTATTTTAGACAGATCACAGAATGGCTGTCAGATGTCAATAGCTTCAATTGTACTGAAATAAGCATAATTTGAATTGGTGATGCAAAGCCTCTAAGTTATATTTTATAATCCCACAAGCTATCCCACACCATAATTTTGTCATGAAATGTGATGCATCAGACTCTTGTACACTTCTTGCTATTGTAAAGCATGACCCGGCTTGAAAAAAAAAACCCAAACACAAGAAGTTTTCATCCTGCTTCAGTTCAATTCATAAAATGCCCTCATTTTACCTGATATCCCCAGATCCCACTTCTGGTGGGCAGATTATTGTCACTGCTCCATAACAAAGAGCCAAAGCTGATTATTAGCTGAAGATGGAGCCACCCTTATTGGGCATAATCTGAATTTGTAATTTGAATGAATTAGTAAACTGAACTAACTGTAGAGGTCTAACGTCAAAGCCAACACGGCTGGAGTTCAGCATCTTTAACTTGATACTACTGTGACTTTCACTGTCATAAAGTAGTAAAGAAGCAGAAACTTCTTTACTACCATGGGATCTCCAAGAAGGAACCAGGAGTTGAAGACATGTTTAAGTACTTTTTTCCTCATAGCACACTTTCCGTTATAAATCAAAACCAGCAATTCTTACCTTTTGCCTAGAAACCATCCAAGATTTTATTGTTGGTACCAGCAGACTGCCAAGAAGAATCTGAGCAGGATGATAGATGAGTAAGGGGACAGAAATTAAGGAGAGGTGCTCATAACCCGCAAACACTATCTTCAGCATTGGGATCCCTGCAGGCACAAAAAGAGGAGACTCTCACCTCAGAGTTCATGCTCCAGATAAAAGCAAAGCATTTTATATTGTATTGACATTTCACACACATACAAAACCAAACCAAACAAAACAACCAACCAAACCAACCACAAAAAAACCCAACCCTCAAAATAAACAAAATGAAGAACCAGAATTTTTGGTAAAATTAAAAAATCAGCCCAAACAACAACTTGAAGTGACAACAACTTGAAGTGACAACTTGAACAACAACAACAAAAATACACAGTAGAGAAAGTTTTGTGGCAGAAAGGAAGGAGCAGGAGAATGCCATAAAGATCTTTTCTAATTATGCCAATACCTGTCAAACTTCTGCTGAAGACTTGATATAAAATACATTCTGCTATAGCCTGTTTGGTGCCTGAGCATAGTTCTGTGCTCCTTATTTACTACTTCCTCTCACTGTGCTGTTTCATCTTTTCATTGTTCCACATGCCCTCCATTCCCCCATTAGTAGATGTTTCAGATCAGCCAAAAGTTGCTGTGTTTACAAGAACTTTTCTCTGCATCTTGGATAAATTCCTGGTCTCCATACCCTTAATAAAAGTTGCCTCCTCCCCATGTGAGGACACAGATTATTTGTTGAATATTGCCTCTCCACCAGTGCTCCGGTGTTGCTGACACACACCTAGGCATGATGAAATCTTCATGATGTTTCCGCAGCACTATTTCTTGTAATTACTTTTTATTAGTTTCATCACATTACACCACTAACAATCTTGTCCCCATACTGGTAGCCTTTACTTATGTGGGTATTTTCAGGGAAAGATTAAATGAAATAAATACAGGCTTGCATGCTTGATTTCAATATTACAAGTACCTTCAAAATAACATCATGAAGCTATCACACAATAGGGTTGCTTATTATTAACACTAATTCCTGGGGCTTGGGAATAGGTAGTATTTGGATAGAAATTAAATACTCGTTTGCACTATATTAAGGAGATTAATTTACTTCAAATGCCCATCATACAGTTTCTGTAAACAGATAAAGGTTTTATGGCCTGTTTGCAAGTCTCAACTTGACCCTTGTGGGTGCTTTTCTGTTCTTTAACCACAGAAAAATAAGCTAGAGTCCCAAGCTAAGAACATGCTATTTTTATGTTTGTAAGACAGTACCTGGTGTTTTGGTAGTGCAATTTCATCCATAGATCCAAAAAAACACTTTAGTAAGCTGAAGAGGACTCCTACAGAGAATCAGAGAAGACTAAAATGACTAGCCTAAGATCACACAGAAAACTAATGGCAGATATGTGAACAGAACGGCTCCAAAGTGACTGAGACAAGCTTTAAATCACTGTACATTTTCTGAAAGATGAGAAATTCCAGCCTAAGAGGTAAATTCTCTAGAGGAGGGCTATTTAAGTAAACTAGGAAAAGAAAATTAAAGTTGTCAAATATAAATACAAGATACTATAATTAGTGTGACAATATAATTAGATCACTGAGTGTAAAGGGGTTCTAAATTCACAGCTTGTTTAAATACATGTCACAACAATAGGTTCTTGTAAGCTACTAATGTGCAATTAAAGTTTTTTTAAATGTTGTCTCAACTTTTTTCATAGCAATACATAGTAAACTGCAAGCATCAGTAGGATTTCTTGTGTTTTCCAAATACCTCAGACTCATGCAAATTCCTAATTAGAAAAACCAGATGTTAATAGCTACTCTTCCCTCTCTTTAAAAAAAAAAGCTTTTTGTTTGTTTGATATTGTTGGGTTTTTATATATATATATAAAATATATATATAAAATGCTTGGGAAAACCCCCCAAACAAATAAAATGAAAACCAAATCCCAGCCAAAGCAAGAAAAGTGATGTTATAATGCTGGGCTGCTGCTGTACACTGAATCTTAGCCTGGGATGTGTTTTCAAGGTGAGATTATGAACTAGCACGAAGAGAAGCTGTAACAGGAACACTGACTGGAACGGTAGCGACATCAACAGGTGCAGCTCTAACAAAACTACATGAGATGAGTTTAGTGTTATCAATCCTTCAGACTGATAGCAAGGAATGAAGGTTCTAAGCAAAACGGATATGGTTATTTTTATTCTGGGCTGTCCAATCCTCTTTTCCTCATCTTCTATAGCATATTGCTTCCAGAGCTAATGGAGCATGATAGCTACACTAAGTCTAAGATAAATACAATTTTGCACGACATCAAATCACATATATTAAAACCTAGACCACTATCTTAGTCCTAAATTTCCTCAGAGTAGCTCTTCCTTCCCCCCAGCCCCAGTATTACTAGGGTCTTTATTTTCCATCTGGAGCATTAGGGCTGCATTCTCACATATAAAGAATAATCCTTGTAAGGATTTTTATTTTCACAGAGCCACGAATTGTGCATTTCTGCATTTCAGGGTATTTGTACTGACTTCTGCAGGTCTTCATCTTGATTGACACTGGAGGAGGAACACTGGCATTATCGATTTATAGACAATCTTTTTACTGAAAAGTTTTAAGACTGCTGTCATGGTCTGAAAGCTCATGCCACAAACACTCATTCATATCGGTGGTTTATGAAGTGTTTTTTTTTATGAAGTTTATGTGGTTTATGAAGTTACAGGTTTCCATCAACTTGGCTGAACCCTGCCAAAGGCCCTTGCTCACTATATATCACGAGAACTGAACGACAAAATGCTCCTCTGTAGTTTGGTGCCAGCTTAGGCAGCTTTGCTCAAGGTGTAACAAGGGGTGTAACAAACTGGTCAGTTGCCAAAATCTTTTAAGCAGCCCTATTACATGAATGTGTGTCCAACTCCTGGATCAGAGCTGACCAAACACAGACAGGTGCAAGTTAGGGTTACATTTTCAAGAGGAAAAATTTCTTCCCTTTGAGGATGATGAAGCAGCACAGGAACAGGCTGCCCAGAGAGGATGTGGAGTCTTCTCTGGAGACTTTTAAAACCCACCCGGATGTGATCCCATACAACCTGCGCTAGGTGATCCTGCTTTAGCAGAGAGGTTGGACTACATGAACCCCAGAGGCCCTTTTTACCCCCTACCATTCTGTGATTCTATCCCATCCTTCTCCAAAGAAAGGAAATGTGGTACCCAGCTGGGTGAGAAAACAGCACCTCACCTGACCAGGACTATAGAGAGCTGTAGTCAGAAGGGAGGAAGCACCGACATCATCACACAGATATCCCTTATAAATGAGATCACTGATATTCCCATCTTTTTACCCTGAATTTCTCCTTTGTTTGCTTATGCTTCTCCTACCACTACTCCCCTGTGTTCCCATCTTCCTCCTTGCCCTTTGGCTCTGGTATTCAGAGGGTCTTTTTCTTTTTCTGTTTCTATTTTCTCCCTTCCTCCTTCTTCCTCCTCTTCACCAGTCCCACTCTTCTAGCCTGCTTGGGTTTGCTTCCCAAGACCTTTGATTCCGCTCACTTGCAGTAGTGTAAATTTTGGGTACCTCCACTAAACTCACCAAGCTCCACTAAACGCAGCAGGCACTAAAATAAGCAAGTTAGGGCATTTCATTTTCTCCATGTTTGCGTCCTCCCTCAGCCCACTTCATGTAAGGACTCTGCAAACCCGAGGACAAGCTAGCAAGAGAAATGCTCTTTATCTGTGACCTTCACCAAGGGCAAGGAAGAAGGAGAGGACTCCCCTTACAGGCTGGTACAGGAAAGCCCTCTTTGCTCTCCATTGCTCCAGGGTATTCCAGTTTGGCTCCAAGGCTGTCGTTTATCAGTCCTGGTCAATGGCCACTGTTTCTCTAGTATCCTGTACAACAGGAAGGTATTTATTCTTCCTCCAGCTTTGCACCAAGTGTAACCTCCCACATCCTTCCCTTTCCCCTTTGCTACGTTCACATTTTGTAGTCACCTTCTTAAAAGGCCCATGAAAATATTATGCTGCACTTCACTACATTTAGTTAACTGTATAATAATAATAATAAAAAATCCTACAAGATTTGAAGGTATTTTTAAGAGAATTTAAATATAGGACTCTTTTCATCTAGCTATCACTGCAGTAATATAAATGAAGCAAATTAATTTTAATGCTCCAAGGTACTGATTCTGTGTCACTGTCACTGACAGGATCCAACTAGACTTTATGAGATGGCATTTGACTTTATGGAAGTGAGCACTATGCACGCATTTACAATTTTACAGGGACTTTAAGCTGTCATGCTGAAAAATGTTTATAAAACATTAATCAAAAAATGCCTCTTTAATACAATGCATTGTCTCAAAGATGTTAGAAGGCACATATTGTAAATGGATTCTTTTTCTGACTAAAGTAATTTCTACCAAAAGCCTTTCCCCACTGCTATACAAGTACACAGTGTGGAGAGATAAAGAGCACTTTCTCAGCACATTACTACCTGATCCAAACACTTGGGAAATCACTAATGTACAGCATGCCATATTTCCATGTCACACATGACACATTTGTCTAAAATTACCCAACAGAGTTTGACATTGCAGCCTATTCCATAGCAGAGCTTTCAACTGACATCTGCCAAGTAAGAACTTCAAGTAGGAGCTTTCTTCTTCTAACAAGCAAGTAAGAGTTTTCTTTTATCCTATACCCATGATGGAAGTGATAAAACAATAAGTACTGGAAATCAGGGTTTCTTTCTATGTTAATATGTTTATTTTATGCTCGCCGAATGTGTAAGCTCCCCTTAAAGCACTGTTTCATCATCTCCTGTTTTCTATCACATTGCAGTGGGTTCACAGAACTTAATAGAACACTTTTATTACCACCGAAACATAGGCCATTATCTCTCACACCCAAAGCAGAATTACTGCTAGATGTTCTACTTACATACTTCACTGTATAGGTTTTTCCCCTTCAATGTCTTCATAACAAACAATTTATCTTATAACTTTATTGCTTACATTACTGAAACACACTCTGAATCACAAAATGCTGCAGCATTTCTTCTTAGAGCAAAAAAAATGCTTGGCATAAAATAAAGAGGTCATCACTAGGGCTATGGAACCACCAGGCATTCAGGAATCAGAATGCCGAATAACCCTCACAAAGAGGCAGTCAAAATACTTGGAAGAAAATCCTTAGCCCCTGGAATTTCATCTCCCTTCTATTCATCCTTACATTTGAGAACTCTCAATTGCCATAATCTTCAAGTGCAACATACAAAATGAATCAAGTGTACGATGGGATCTTCTCTGCCACTCTCCATGCTACTCTCTTTCTGAAAGATCCTCTCAGGGTTTGAAGTGAAAGGAACATTAGTAGGTCAAATAGCTATGTCTTTTTTCAACTGAGAAAAGGCCTGTAGAAGAGGCATATATTATATTTAACTCTTCCTAAGCTGCCAGAGGGTTTCTGAGCTGCAAAGATCATGGCAATGAGTACCTGAAATTTTACCCCCAAGTTTCAGAATAGTATTGCATGCAGCCCAGTGACTGCATGGTGGGTAAGGATGGTGAGATCTGGGCAAAACCCAGTTAATAGGATTAGAAAAGGGTTGTTTATGCAGATAGCTACCAGAGTGGCAAGATGATGCTGCTGCTAAGGTCTTGTTTGAAAACTTTCTTAAGTTTCCCTCTTTCTTCCCAGACAAATCACCTTGCTATGAGTTCTGAGGAGACAGAAGTTTCTGCCTCTCCTCAGTGAAGGCTAGCCAGGGATAGAAGAAGTTTCTTGCTCTTGTTCAGACCCTGTTATGACAAAGTGAGATCATGATACTAGAAGATGCTTTTGACAAATTAACTGGTTAAATGAATTTTTTCATATATCAATGCCCTCTCAAAGCAGACACTGAACTCAAGTTAAATGCTCTCCCCTCAGGAGCAGTTTCATTCAGGTATAGGAGTAGCTGAATAATACCTGACAACCCATAACACTACAAGTATTTGCTTGCTACTGAGTATTCCTATTTCAGCTGAAGCAAGCACCTTCCAATGTAATAGGAAATCACATTATGTAGTTCTTTTCCAGCCCCACTCGAGCTAGAACTCTGAGATTTATATTTTTTTTTCTCTTAGCCCTCACCAAGATATCCTAAACCTTATAGTCATTTTGTTCTCTGCAAAGGAATCAAGGGTGAGAGAAGTAATAGACAACCTTGTCCAGAAGGAAATTACGGTGTCAAGGTAAGATGACATCCACAGTGGGTGGACAATGGTTTACAGCATCTGATCCTTTGTGGCACTTTGGTTCAGTCCCACTTTGGTGACACAGCCTCGTGTTACCGTGTAAATCTGACATTTGTTGGTAGGTATGAAGAGATCATCCATTAGCACAACCACAACTGCCTCCAGGTGATACGACACTCGGTCTCTGACCGGGAAGGACCTGCAATCTTTGTAGCAGTTGAGACGACGTTCCCCTTACCTTTTTGCACACGTACAATGCTGTATGAAGAGTTGTGCTTAAATAAGTCTGCAAATGTATTTTTTCTCAGTATGTTTTCAGATTTCAGGTCAGTGAAAAATGTAATGGAAAGTAAAAACCAGGCTGATAAAGTGGTAAAACCAAACATCTGAGGGGAGGTTTTACAAAGGACTGACAAGAGATTAAGGGAATCTGAAATAGCTGCAGGGGAAAACTGCAAAATGGAGGGCTACCCCAGTTCAGGTTGGAGGTCTGACTGGTGACCCTAATCTTCAACAATATTTTTGCCTTCATTCCTCTTCCTTGGGAAAAAACGCAGATTTACCAGAATATTTAACAAGCCCTCCCATTATATGAAATGACATCTCTTTTAAAGAACTAGAATTATCGGGACATCTCTGTACTGAATCAGAGTGATGAGGTCACATATTGGCCATGTAGTTATGCTACAATGCAAGAATTTCACTGAGACCCACACTATGCTGTAAAAGCCCGGACTGGTCTAACATATAAATAAAGGAGGAGAAGAAGGAAGAGAAGTTAATGAGAAGTAAGATAATTCTTATGCCATAAGTCTAACAAGAATAAAAAGAGAATCTAATAGGCTTTAAATGCTTTTACTAATTCTTGTTCTTCAGGTAACTGTCTCACTGTACTCATCACAGAGATCTGTAATTTAAGTGCAACACAAGTACAGTTACTGGGAAACAGCACATCTTGATACCATCAAAGTTTTAAGGAAATAAAACTGTAAAAGCTGGGAGGGAAAGAAAGAACATAGGGTTTGTCTATTTCTGGGTTTTCAACGGGTGCATTCAGATTGGAAGTGATGTTTAATGAACAACATCAGCAATCCTACCAGATGCTAACAATGAAACATTTAACACCGACAACAGAAAACTAGCGCCTTCCACTCCAAAACACCTCCACCTGGCTGACAATATGGGAGTCATAATTAGTTACCAGGGAATCCAAGAACAAATTGAACCACCTTAAGCCGTATTTTAAATGCGACTTATCCTTAACTTGGCACCACAATGTGAGCAGAGCAACATTGTAAGCTGATCCTTGCACTCTGGTGCTTTCTTTATTGCTTGGGTGTCAGTTCACTCTTCATACACACACCATACTCAGGCACAGGGTCAACTCTTCCTTGTGATTCACCAGCAATATCTAAGCTATGAAGTTTAATCAGAATTTAAACACTTCCTTCCCTTCTCTATAATTCTCATAGCCAACACTGTTTGAAGGTCTAATAGGTTGACCTACCAATGAAAGGAATTCTGCCCAGACTGACAAATATCCTAAACCCAAGCAACTAATATTTGATTAATTCCTTGAACATTACTTCCCTTTCCCCCCATAACCAAGGCTAAGATTCCTCTGTCTTAAAAAGTTTTGACTATGTGGATTTTATTTACACATATTATTAAAAAACCATTATAAACATGTTTTATAGTTGCTATTCTATTTGTAAACACAAGTAGGAAAAGCTTATGCTCCAAACTGTTTCATACTATTTTTAATTAGCTCTTTTTAAAAGGTTTTTTTTCTAAGTCTGGAGAAGAGAAGGCTCAGAGGTGACCTCATCACTCTCTTCAACTACCTGAAGGGAAGTTATAGCCAGGTGGGGGTTGGTCTCTTCTCCCAGGC
>JANHFX010022964.1:99968-125384 GCA_027560015.1 Chloroceryle amazona | reverse complement strand
AATTGGAGTTGGATCAGGGGTTGGACTTGATGATCTTGGAGGTCTTTTCCAACCCAATCTATTCTATGATTCTATACTAAAATCTTGATGCAAAGGAAAACATGATACATACATTCATTATAAACGGTAAAACAAGAAAACACTTCTTTTCATAAAGAAATATTTGTTAGGAATGCTAGAATATTTTTTTTTCCCCTTTAATTCTCTCTTTGTCTCATTTCTGTGGCCAAGAAAAGAAGGTACAAGGCCAGAAAAGCTTTAACACTCCAGTAATTTGGGAATATTCTTGAGAAAACAGCTCACTACCTAGAAGCACTTAGGGACACTATTCCCTATCCTAAATCTCTCTGGACTAGGGTTATGTGCTTGCAGGGGTCATGTCAGCTTTTTGAGGAGGATCCCTCTTCCCGATCTGCAAGACTATCCTGTAGGAGGTTTCTAAATTCCACTGCTGCTGCTGCTTTTTCACATCTCTGCACCCACTGTTTTAGAAGTGCCTGGAGTCAGCAGCTCAGACGGGCTGCCAGAAGGTGCACTGAAAGCAGCAAATGTAGATGCAACTCTCTCAGGGAGACTCAACATCATCTTCAATACTCGCCAGCTTTAGTTCGGGTGACACTTGTAGCCTCTGCCAGCTTGAGGTAAAAAAAAAAAATAAAAATCTTGAGTCATGTCCAAACGTGGATCTTCCCAAGGGTAACCTGTCAGCTGTCTGCTGAATATAATGTAGTTTCTTAAAGTAGATAAATTAACTTTAACTGTTTTTGTTGGGGAGGGAGGGCTCTTTTGTCATTATAATTTTACAGATGGATATGTGTGTTTATTTTTTTTTTTATTATTATAAAGAGGTATGAGCTTGCTGTCATTAAAAACCTGCAATCTGGTTTTTAGTGTCTGATCCAATTACATGTACATCTGGGAAGACACACAACCAAATAAATAATTGGAGAGGTGCAACTCTGAAATGACAATTGTTATTCATCGATCTCTTTCTGCAAGTCGAGATTGAGAGATGTAAACTTCAAGTGAATGAGATCTCCTGGGTGAGATTCTTCAGTTCAAACACAGTAAACAACTGTTGTCCTCTGATGCACATTTTAGTACTGCTGGAGGCAAACTTTCTAAATATTAATAAAAAACCTACTACTGGCAGAGTATATAGATGAAAAGGAAGCCCTGGGAGCTGGTACAGAGCTTCTTGCCACATTCTAAGTCTAATCAAAGAAATGTACATTTCAGGTCCGAAAGAAAAGGAGATCCCCTAATTTACTCTAGCATTTCCCCTTCTGGAACCATAGAGAGGTCAAAAGTGCGTAAACTGCAATAGGTTAGATGTGCTATTTTGTGAATCTTGTAATTAAAACAAAACAACAATGGAGAATCAGGTACTCTGTGTCCAAAAGTCACTCTGGCATATGCCACTTCCTACCTTCAGACTGGCCTGCCAGTACACTTCCTTCCTGAAAATACAGTCCCTGGGGATGCTCTGGTCTGAAGGAGACAAACAGGGGGTGCTTGCCCAGCCACCTCTATTGAGTGGCAAGGGAAAATAAGAGATGCTCTGGCACAGACTATCCCAGCGACCACAACCTACTCCAAACTCTGTTTGACTTCTTGTGCAGACAGACCCTTCAGGTGAGTGGTGGCCTTAGCATTATAGGAATTCTTACACATGCAAAGTGGCACCTCTACCTAGGGTGGATGTGTCTGTGCAAGTAGAAAACATTCACATTATTCCCAGTTTCAGAAATCTTCAAGTGAACATTTGGTTATAGCAGCATTTCCCAGGCATTTTTGGGGTCTACTGAGAGAAAAAGACATGCCAATGACACAGTAATGACCTGATAATACTGCTTGGTAAGAACCAAATGTTGGTTCCAGCAGACTGGCGAGCTAGGAAAGGCAATCCACCTGCCCTCAAGTTGGGCTACAAAAAAAAAAAGATGCTAACATGAAGGAAGTGCAGTAGATCCAGGTGAGCTTGTGCTCTCCCCACTATCATCTCATGTAACATGAATCCCTCAGGTCTTATTTTCCAAAGAGAGAGAATAAAGGGAAGGGGAATCACAGACCCCCCCCAGGATCAACACCCACCAATTCTAGGCAAAGCAGTAGCCAGATTAAGTTCACTTACATTGCTCTATTGGTCACCTGGGGAAGAAAGGAGATTAAAGGTCTATAGCAGGTAAGAAAATATGCAAATTCAAGCACTAAGAACACCAAGAAGCATGACAGGATGACATCAGGAAAATCTCCTGTCCCACACCCAAAGGAAAATTTAAAAGTAGAAGAGACAGTATGAAAAGTCTTACTCTTGAAAACTTCCAGAGCAATTAACCTGAACTATTTTCTAGGACTTTATGCAACAGTCAGAGGAATTATTCACACATTTATAGCCAGTCACAGTTAGCACCTTGATGAATAGTCACCTTAGAAGACAATTCTCTGCCAGGAGCGGAGAAAAACCATCACATTTCTAAAACACCTCAGTGAATACTCACTTAGGGCAACGCACTCACTTTCACCATCTTACTTTCTATGACAGGATTAGTAAGAGATTCCTCTTGTTAAAAATAAAAATGATCCACATTTTATGTTAACACAAATTGGAACACTGGCATTTTTCTATCTAAAGCGGAAAGGTGGTTATCACCACACAGTAAGAAGAGTCTGTGCTTGATTAATACAGCATTTCAGAGTTTTCAGTATAGGAAAAAAACAGCTGAAGCAAAAACCCAGCTAACATTAAACAGCGGTGGTTTAGTCTGCACAGATGTATTATTTATCTCTGAAAAATCTTGTAAGGAGGTATCTGTAGAAAACACGAGCAAACTATAGATAGCTGTGAGCAGATTGGAGCCATACATGAGCAGGACGCACTCTGTCACACTGTGCAGCTGGGCGACTCGGGGCAAGGCAGGGGCTGATTAATCCACAGCCTCGATGCTCTGCTCACTGACAGCTGAGCTGTCTGTGAGTCAAATTGGGCATTACAGCAGGCTTTTAAGAACTGAGTACCAGGACCAAGCTGAGTAGTTAGAAAATAAACCTGAACTAAATTAATACAAAAGAATGTTGTCACTTAAGCTTTTATTTGCAGAATGAAATGTATTCTTTCCTGAAACTGTTTTGTAGCCCAGAAACTTCAATCACGTTACTTTAAGAATTTTACGGTCAAAGAACCTCTATACTGATAAATCCAAATGAGGAACAAGGCACTCTGCAGCACAAAAAATATCGTGACTTTATTATAAGGTGAGGTTATTTCTGTTATTTTGGTTTGGATTTTTTTTTTTTTGTTCATCATGCCTACCGTACCAACATTTGCCCTTGACAGCCAAAATAGGCAGCAGCATTCCACTTTTTGCTGATAAAATTATTTACATAGTAAGTACAGAGAATAAAGTGACACTATTTTTAAATAATACTTCATTATCCTTTGAAGTTGTAACTTTTAGCTAGCAATTCACTCTCTGCAAAAAAATAAAATATTATACTGTAGTGGGCTGCAACTTTTGTGTAAGTGCAAGCAACAACTGCAGTATTCTTTTAGATGAGCCACACTGATAGCTCTGCACTTCCTTGAGGCCTCTCCTCACTGAACGAACTCCAGGGAATGGCATCATGTCGGGCTTTCCAGATGGATTATGTGAAGCCATAGCTCAATGTCATTTTCAATAGCAAGGCTCATAATTAAAGGTCAAATAGTCACTTCATCTGCAATCAATCAATAGAAGAAGTACTAATACTAAGTACTAATCAATCAATGGCAAATGCACTAATAAAAGCCATGCATCAAACGTCCGCATATGTGTGTGCTCACATGTACTCTGCATATATGTGAGCAGGGAGAAGGAGAGAAAGAGAACAAAGTGTGGGTGAATATGCCAGAGGGCATTGTGAATACTGTATTTATCTTTGCTCCTTCTAAGTTTCACTTATTAAGTGAAATACAAATAAACAGTAGGTTTTTCTGCATACGTGATGCACTGTATTCAAAAAAAAAACCCCAGCTCTTCCAAAGCACCCACCTCTGTGCAGCAATACCAGTTCGTGTTCTTAGGAAACACAAAGGCACCTAACTCTCTGTAATTTGTCCTCACACAAACATGCCCTGCACTGTGATCTTTGAGACAAAAAGTGTGTCAACTGTTCTGTCTACAAAATAAAACCCAGCATATGGGAACAGCACTCATCTCCGTGCAGAGCAAGCACTTATTCATGGATTCAACAGTGGAAGTGGCAGTTGGCCTCATGAGCATGCACTGCATGGGAATTAGTTGGTTTCATAATATGGTGTGGGAGAAAGTGACTTATAAAAGTCTTCTCATGCCTCTCCTATTACCACTTCTAAAGCTTTAAAGCTGTCAGCTCTTCTCCCACTTTAGTCGGTGCCATTCTAAGCTCCCCAGGGAATGGGCCAGACGCACCTATTTGGAGTTTCACCTGCCAAGCAGAGAGAAATCAGTTTCAAAGCAAAACAACAAGTGTTGGGGGGTCATTTATACACTACCACCAGAATCCTGAAGACAAAGCAGAGCTCCACAAGGGATGTGAAACCAGATCCTGAGCTCTATCTGTGTTTTCAGGCATTGTAATGACAGAGGGAGAGGGAAAAACTCTCTCCCCTACAAGAGAAGAGAAGGTTCCTCCTCGCACGGTTTATAGCAAACACCTCTGGACCAGCAGAAATGTGACAGAACAACAAAGGAGTAAGAGGCCAAAGTGCCTAGGTCTGCTCTTGTTTCTGCTAAGATCAGGGTGGACTAGACTGTGCTGTGGATAGATTTAACTGTCATCCAGAAATGGCTGATCCTTAGAAACAAACTAGGTCTCCTCTGCTTCCACCTTCAGTGGAGGAATAAATGCTAACTGCTCTGGTTAACCCTTCTGTTCACATCATCAGCTCAGGGGCATGCCTCATCACACTACTGCTTTATAAAAAGCCGATCCCCCCTATTTACAAAGAAAAGTGTATTTATGCAGCTCTATCCTACCTGGAACTGGTACTAACACTGAACAGAGTGCCCTCAAAACCAGCCAGATTCATACAGAGCAGCCAGCGTGCCTACATGGTGCGCACACTGTGCGGGGCTGCACAGAAGAGCATCTGGGCCCCTCGGGTTTACCAAGGGTGGGCTCCCAGGGACTGCCAAAAAGAGCATTTCCCCATCAGAGGTGGTGCTCAGTTCAGGACACGATGCTGCTAGCCCCACACAAGACAAGTTTGAGAGTCTCAAAAACCCCTTGCCCAAGCTGAGCTTCTGAGAAGTAATACAGCAAAGGAAGCACAGGTCCCAACCATCCCGAGATCTCAATGGCCCTGAGCAGTATGGAAAGACAGTGCAAAAGTGCTAAGCCTAAGAAGTAATTACATCTTGTGACTAGCCTCCTAGGAAGCAAACTTGCTTTCCACGAGACATCAGCTCTTCAAGGATAAAAGTAATGCAGTCTGTCCTGAAGCTGACAAACAGAACAGTCTGTAGCTGAGAAACAGCCTTGCAATACTGTGTTCCAACATCTACCTGCTTCGTTTCAACCTGCACACTTATCCATGAGCTATCTGTGTTAGCAGGGTAAAAGTACTTGTGGCTGGGGAGAGGCTGTAGGAGTCCTTGAAGCCAAGGTGAATGAAGTACTTCTGTTGGTGTGCTGGGGCAAAGCAAGCTGCAAAACACAAAGCCTGACTCATCGGGTTGTGCTAACGACAGTAGTAACTTGGAACTGGGGAAATGTGAGCCAAAGTCAAGCAAGCTAGGAACCTCAGAAGTTCCTCCTCTAGTTCTTCTAAAGGAGAAAATAAAATATAAAAAGAAGAAATGTGAACTGACTCAGCTGTGTGCATAGGGTGTGGGTCGAGAAAGTCCGCATGAGGATGCTCAGTAGAATGAGTAAAAGAAATGAAGAGTCCTCTTTTTTTCTCAGGTGCTGGTAAGCCCCTCTAGGACTTAAATATTTTTTTAAAAGGCCCTGTGCACATTTTCTTAGTGTCATGGTAAGCTGCAGAAGTATTCAACAGAGCATATGTAAAATTATTTTCACCGGGGAGTGAAGGGGAGACTTAGACATTTGCGCTGTTAAATACAACCAGCTTCTCTCCTGTAGTATCACATCGTGTCCTAAGTTTATACGCATCTCCAAAGAACAAGTACAGTAATGTGTTATGACTTACACATGTGTGACTGCCCTGAACGCAACCTTATTTATTGGTTGAAGCTTCAGTATCATAGAATATTTGGCTGAAAAAGACGTACAGTCATTTAATCTCCATTCTGCTCCAAGGCAGGATCAACTCCAGCTGTCTAATTCCTGTCTGAGGCTTGTCTACAATGATAGGAGATTTAAGACATAATAGGCAACACAGTCCAAAGCTAAGCTGGTTTACATTAGACAGGTTTCCTTGGTTGTTAGATTAAATCATCAGCACTGTAACAAAGTCCTTTCCTATTCAAAATCCACTGTGAAAGAGTTACTTTTCCCCCTTCTTTGCATCAACTTTTTATGCATTTGAAGATCACTACTGTCCTTCAGCTGTCTTCTCAACAATCCCCATCATTTCAGTCTTCCTCTGTGGTCACACTTTTGAGATCTATGATCATTCATGGCACTCTCCTCTGATCTCTTTCTTGTTGGCCCACATAATTTTTTAATTGTGGAGCCCAAAACATCATGCAAATGTCAAAAGCTGTAATGCTCTCAGGCCATACAACTGTAGCTACTTCTCTGCAACCCACAGGACTGCGTGAGAGGGGAAATTAGGTTAGTTTGCTACGATATGCATTTGACAAGTCTATGGGGCTGTTTTATTTCCTTGTTTCTTTCTACACTGTTAAAATAATCAATTTAAATGATTTGATTCCATAGTTTTTTACAAAATGAAGTTAAACTCACTGATCTATAATTCCTTGTCCCCTCCTCGTTTCCACTGTGAAAAAGAGGCATTATGTGTTTGCTTTTTCTTGTCTTCCAGGAACAACTCCACTTCCCACAGACTTTCAAGGGCACTTGCTAACAGTTCTGCAGCACAGGCTGAAGCAAAGAACCCTGAGATGAGTTTCACTGTCTCAAACTGACTTGGAAAACATCTCACCTAAGCACCAGCTTGTGCTCTCCCTGTTTCAGGCTAAGTCCTTACCTTTGATATGGACACACTCGCTGTGTTGTCTAACAGGAACAGTCTTGAAAAGCCACATATGCTTTATCAAACACATGTTTTCGTATTTTGACAAATAGTAAGTAAATATTCAAACACTAGTCATTTATCTGACTGAACACAATAGATGAAGCAGTAGCAAGTGCCTGTAAGCATAACTGATTTCTGTGAATTGCCAGCAGAATATCTTACATTCACTAAGGGGTCATAAGCGACAAATACCTTAATTATGATTTGATAAATGAATTCTAATAAAGAAGATTTTGCTTGTGTTAAGAAAAAGACAGCACTGTCTATTTGTGATTTGATTTTCACTTGTACATCCCAGCTTTTTAGGTGTAAGCTTTTACTGTGATACCAGGCAGATGCCCCTTACAACCTTTTCAATAACAAACCTCAAATTTTATCAGTGTTGAATTAGCCAACAGAACAGAATGAGAACAGAAAGAAAAATCCAGCTTTCTGTAAGTAAGGTGATCTTACTGTACAACCACCAAAATCTCATCAGACTATGTTGTCTATCCCATAGTAAGCATTTACTTTATCTGTGTAAGAATTTTATGCAACTATTAGTATCACACTGGTAGCATTACTTGTCACACTAAACCGAAGATCATTTAAGCAGAAAAGCCAGCAACCAACAATTTTTTTTCAAACACAACATGGTATGAATGTTACTGTTGCTTTGCTCAAAAGCTTATCTCCTGACTTACCCAGGGTGAGGGATTTGTGTGTGGAACAGAAGATGATAGCCACTGTGTCTGCTGGTGTGAAACTAGAGTTATTCCTAGAAAAGAAAGAGTTTTAATAACCTCTGATAGTAAAAACCTTCTTAAAACATCATCAATCAAATATATTACTTTGAGGATCCATATGCACATTCACATCACTTTGATCAGATCTAGTGACAGAACTAATTCTACCCAGAAATGAACAGTAGTGTTTGATTTTTGGTTTTTTTTTTCAAAACAGAATTGTTTTTCAGTTGTGGCAAACTGTCTAATGAATACACTCCCGTGTGGAGGAGAGGAATTCTAAACACATGGTATGTAGGACACAACTTTATTCCAGTCAAGGTTATTTTTGCAAACACGCTGTACCACAGAGTGGCTGGCTTGCCTCGTTAAGAAGAGAATGACAGAGAGAGGTGTATGACTGGCCAATGGCTCACCCTTTAGGTTCAAATTAGGAGTCACTTCAGGAGATTCTAAATATTTACTGTATTCTCTGAGCTGGTCACTACTCATGGCATTTTAGATTTTGCATCTGAGACAAATCTTGCCCCCACTTAGGCTTAGCAGTTGAAAAGTTATTTAAAAATCACTTCTAAGGTCAAGGTGTGATCTTGTCACACAGTATTTTCTTTGGTGGCACTAAAAAAGCCTAAGTAGCTCTAAGATATTGCACCCTTCTTTGTGGATCTCTCTTAGGGATACTGTTTAATTTATATAAAGCATATATCTGGAGTCTGCTGTCAGAGTGCTGACTCCAGTAAGCCTCAGTGAGAGGACAATGGTGGATATTCTGATCTGCACTCGAGTGACACAATAAGCCATTGTCTAACACCATTCTCATGGCAGTGTTTTTCTGAGAAGTGGTTGTACAGCTCTTCTTCCTGGTTGATTTTTTAAAAGAAAAAAAAAAATATATAAAAATCTAGCTCTACCAAACATTAGTTCAGGACAACTGTCTTTTAAGAATCACCATATAAACCTAACAAATTTGACATATACAGAGAAGAGTGAATTGCCAGCCCAGCAAATGTATCTTAAGATGTAAAAAGTCAAACTGAGTTCTCTCTCTCATATGTCATCAGCATGTCTGCAGGGCAAATTATACCTTCAGTGACATCTGTGCAAATCCATTTTTTTCAGTGGATGAGGTATAGCAGTGATTGATTGAGATTTAACAACTCCGTAATTAACACATGCAAGAAAGGACAGAATTCAGGTCCTGCTCTCTGAGCCTATGAAACTCTAACAGAGAAAATGCAGTAAAGACAATATGAAATACCAAAATGAGGTCACCCCTACTCAGAAACCTGCCCTTACACATTTGCATAAACAATATCACCCAAACTGAAGATATCACCCAAACCAAATAATCAAAGGTCCTGTTTCAGCACATACCTTGTGGAGAAGAGGAAAGTCAAAAACATGAAGCTCATCTGTATAGAAAATACTGAAAGAGAAACAAGTTAAATTTAGATTTATATCACAGAAGTAAAGGCGACTGAAATTCTACAGTTGCTGTGCACATGCCTCTTGCCCTGTAGGACAGGTCAGAGGCTAGGCTGCTCTAAGTCTACCTGGAGAAATCCCATGACAGACAACCACTAAAGACTGTCTGGAAGAACAATATGTGTCATTACCTTTGAGAAAGCTAGGGCTACAAAAAGCTCTTCCCGAGGTAACTCTTCTAAAGCAAGCATTTCTTGCCATGATGAATGGCAGGAAAGTTCACAGTGTTGCTGCACGTCTGTTTGCACTAGCTTTGCTGATTGGGTTGACAACATAAAATCTCTCAGACATACTCTGGTTGCCAAGTATTTCAGTTGAGCCTTTTTCTATTTAACAGGAGGAAGTACAAGCATGATCACAATAAATATTCTCACAGACTGGGTATATTGCTCTCCCAATGAATTATCAGTATTAAAGAGAAGATGATCATAGATGGTTTAACTCCGTCTGAGACAAAGGCTAGTTGTTCCTGAACTGGGCAGCATACATCAGTCAAAGCAGCTTTCATCCAAGCTCAGTCAGCTCTGTAAGCATGGGTGGGTTCTGAGCATCCTGAGGGGAGCTCTCCTCCCTGCCAGCTCTCCTGACACCCGCAGGGCTTGTGGGATGCACAGAGTCCACCCCTGGCCTGTGGAGATGTGGTGAGAAGCAGGCGGCTTCCCCGCTGTGCCGTCAGTAGCTGGTGGGCCTGCAGAGACTGAGCATCATGTCAGAGCGTGGGAACTCCCCACAGAGCTGGACGAGAAACCCTGTGACCTGCACAGACCTTTTCTGGGTGTTCGTGTGCATTAAGGGGGGGGAAGGGCTTTTACTTGCAGCAAAATCTGGGGTGGGTCCTCTCCCTTTTCCTTGCAAAGCTTATGAATGCAATAAGGCTAATGTGTCCCATAGGACACTGCAAGCCAAGACAATACATTTGATTTTGACCCCAGTTTACAACTGGGAAACATGGCAGGGATATTAGCTATTACCAGTGACATTTTCTGTTCTCTCACATACATTTCCTAGGATGTATAAATGTCACCTCAGCATGCACTTAATCCTTCCTTCACGATCTAAGGAAGCAATCCATTGTTCCCGAATTACAGTTTTTCTGCAACTAGGAACATTAGGATGCACAGAGAGAAACAATCCCTTAATGCACATAACTCTGTAAAGTGTTGCTACTAATTAGACTTTGTGCATATATTTCTGTGGCTAGAATATTAACGTACAAATGACATAAAGACACTAATCAGCAGAATAATAAATACAGTTCCAATTCAAACTCTTTGTGCTAATTTCACATCCTGGTGTAAAACACCACACACATCCAGCCAACACATCCAGCAAACAGAAACTTTTTCTAGAATACTATGTGCATATCAATCTCCCTAACTTCCCTCATTTTCAAAGTACTTTTAGAAAAACCAAAAAAAACAAAACCAAATGCCTAATGTGTTCCAAGCAGTTTCAGTGCTTATGTTACTATTCTGACTAAGAAACTCCAGTTATGCATCCTGGCAATAAAAATGTATATATAATGATTTTCAGTGTATTGCACTGCAAGGGGTATCTATAATTACACAAGGCAGAAATGCAGAGTTGTCTTGCAGAGAAATAAAAGGACAGACAAGAAACCAACCACTCTATACCAACTCTTCAAGGGAGAACATGCGTTTTAACTAAAAAAACACTTTTTCTTTTTCTTTCCCTAACTAGCAGTCAGTACAGTAACATTACTTCATTCTGAGTCAGAGTTGAAAACTTCCATATCCCTCTTTTTTGCTGACAACTCTGTGTTAACTTCAGTGCATCTTGGATACACCCACTTCAAGGTACGTGATGCACAGATTTCTTGAAATCTAACAGTTCAGAGTGTATGAGATGTGGTTTATACTCTATTATACCCTAGTCACCTCTCCCCCAGGCAAACTGAAACTCCTGTCTCTGGACAGTCTGAAGCAAGATGGGAATACCCCCCTGGGAGGGGAGACAGTGCCCGTGTACCACTGCCTTGCCCTGTCAGGTAGAGATCTGCACGTGGATTTTTAACTGATGGCAAGGATAGCAGCAGGCTGTTCTCAAACTCTACAAGAAACTCATCCACAGAAATGAATTAACACACTCAAAATCCCAACTGGTATCTAATATAATAAGGAAGAACTATTTAAAAGTTAGAACAGTGTTTTTGAGTAACAAATACAAATCTTTCCTTTCTGTTTGCAATGCAACATCTGTGCATTTACGGTTGTTTAATACCAAGCCAAAATGGAATGGCCACAAACACTTGGAAAATAACGCTGCCCTTTTAGAAAGGGAGGACCACTGAGCAAGCACACCTAAGTATCAGGGGTCATCCCTCTTTAAATGCTTTCTCCTCCATACCCTAAAAGCATTCAGCCCCGAAGAGGTCTGGCAATTTGGTTTACTAGATGCATTAAAATGACAAGCTCTAGCCCCTTGCCAGCATCCCCACAGCCCCACCTTTTCCAGCGCATACAGCGCATTACACACCTGAAACACAGGTAATTAGAGCTTTAAGGCTGAACTTACTTATGAACACTATTATAATCAAGCTAAATTTATCAAGGTCGATATTTGGATTGGCAAAAGTATCACAGAACGTTGTGTAGATGATCATGAGGAGCACACAGCTGCTGATAGCGCCAAACGGAGGCTTCTTCCTTTCAAGCCAGTCCTTGATGTATCTTCGGACAATCTGAAACACAGAAACCAACAGGTTGCCTCTTTTCAAAGATGCAGGGAGCCAAGTTGGGCATCACAAAGTGAATCTGACAGCGGAAAGACACAAAGAGAAGAGAGTAATTTGGATGACGGCCACAGTGGATTTCAAAGCTTCCCTGCCACACAACTCTTCTTCTGGGGAATTTAACATTTGTAGTGCAACTTCCACTGGGTGTCCATAATGAGAGTATATTTTCAAGTACATTCAAATCCATCCTTAATCATGCCAAATGTTCTTTGCTAGCTGTCACTGAGACATGCCCATTAAGCCTCCCCAAAGTTTATCTCCTCTGCTGATACTAATGGATGTATGTAATTATCACAGTCCCCTTTGCATCAACAGACAATTCCAAGTGCAACTTTGGGAATCTTAAAAATCTGACATCTTCAGGAATTTCATGATGGTAGATAATCGAAAGTGATCCATGGAACATTTTAATATTTAAATAGCTAGCGATGCACCAGAAGTTTTTAATTAAATTATAACTCAAGCTTGAAAAGCAAAAGTGCATGTGTTGTGGGAGTTTAAATAATTTAAACTCTGAATATCCAGAGTTTTTTTGTAAATCCAAAGACAAATGCCATTTGCACGCTTTTAGAAAACCAGAATTAACACATGAAAACAAGGAAACCTGCTGTACTTAGTGGAACTTTTGCACTTTCAGGAAACAGAATCTGAAGATGTTTCTCCATAATATTTTAGAAACGAGTATAAATTTTAAAGTAACGTCAACTTTCAAATGATGCCAAATACTACAGAACTAAGCCTCAGTAGATACAATGCATCTATTTCTGCCCTGCCTGGGGAGTTGCTTTTCATTTTACTCTCTACTTTATATGGTTTGAAAAAAAAAACCTTTTTAAGGCTTTTATCATAGAGCTGCAACTTCTGTTAATTTTTCAGCAATCACATTATCTTGCCTAATTTCTCTTGAGACCTTCCCATGTTCTCTGTTACCATCCTCTTTTAGAAATAACTGCACGAGATCTTGAAACATTGCTACCAGAGGGCTCTAAAGGTGTCTGGTTACCTTCCCATAGCGGTACCGTTAATAAACATCACCACTATCAGCTTAATAAACCAGGAAGATTTTAGAGGTATTCAAGATTCATATCAAAGCATCACGACCATTGCTGCCATAGGACCATTTCACACACTGACTGCCAAAGCTGGGCCAACCTCCCCGACGTCAGTTTTCCTCACTGCCTTCCCAGTTTGCCTGCAGGTCTCTCAATAGGGGAGTCCCAGAAGCAGCTACCAGTCACCACAGCAAACAGACTTCACTGACCACACGGCAGGGCACACACCGAAAAGTTGGCACATGGGGTTCACACAAAGCTAAGCAGGCTGAAGGCCACCACTTACCTCCCAGCACTCCTAAGCTTCCCGCTGACGAATAACAACAGGTTTATAGGAACCATGTAAGGGAATTCTTAACACCCCAGTGAAAACACTCAACTTTAAAATTTCACACTTGCCAGATGTTAAAGGGAGAACACAACTCAGAATGTACGGCCAGACTTCTGAAAGAGCACTCAATAGAGCTCCTTCAGCCACCTCCTAGGTAGGGTAGGAATAAGACCCTGCATTGATGAAAAAGAGAGAAGAAAGCTCAGTGAAGATATTTAGTGTGGAAGACATCAAATGGAAAGATCAGTTTAGTCTAACCTGAGTAAATTTGGGGACCTGTAATTACCAGAAGCAAAACCCAAAGTCTTCCACCTCTAAAGTGATTCTTTTCAAAGGAAGTTTTAAAAAAAAACCCAATATCTTATTATCCCCTAAAGTAAGGTTGCATTGGTGAAAAAGAAAAGCTACTTAAGACCACTTATTTATTTATGGTCCTTCCAGAAGATTTACAGTGAAAGCAATGAGATGTTGAAAAAGAAAAGTGATAGTTAATTATGCCATGGCACAACTTACACTGGAGGTATTTGTTATGAAAACTATAACCTCATATGTTATTATAACACACGTGACCATAACAGCTTTATACACATTTATCATGGACTGGCATATAAAAACCAGAAACATCTTAGAACTGAAACTGCACTATTTCAGTATAAATCAATTTTATGAATTTTCTAAACCAGTATTTCTGTGTAAATCAATTTAAAGATTTCCTTAAAATCTTCAATCAACTGACAACTTTTTTTGAATACCCACCTCAATCTGGTCTGGAATTATTGTGAATCAACAACCATAAATACTGGTACAGTATTTCTTTTTAAATGGCTTAGCTGGACCCTAACTGTGGCTTCAGGAAATCATCTAATCAATCCAGTGTCATACTAAAACTGTACTGTCAAAACACAGACAAAATACATCCTTTCTAACACAGAATCCTATATGTTTTGGGCTTCTCACAAAGTTCAGGAAGAGCTATAATTTCAGAGGTCAATTCAGCCTCTGATCCCTCACTCGTAGTAGTCTAAATTCTTGTAACTTAAGAGGGGAGAAATATAACCCTACAGGTATCTGTAAAAACTCAGCTAGATTTTTCACGGGGAAGCTCACATCAGCTTATTCACTTTGACTGAAAAACAATCCATTTGTTACTTATTCATGCCCTGCAGAGTTGTTTCAGGACAAGGATGCTTTGAAAGCCTTTTAATTCTAACCCAATTCTATAACTTTTCAGGGTTAACACAGAGCTTAAGAAAAAAAAAAAAAAAGTGAAGATTTGTAGTGAAAAACCAGTAAATCCCACAAATATAATAAAAACAACACACAGTAAATACAGAGGCAGGCAGCCAGAGAACCTTGTTGTTCTGTGGTGCCGGCACTCTCTGACAGAAAGTCCAACAGAGGTTGAAAAGCCAAGAGCAACACAGATTGAAATGATTAAATAAAGAATCTCACAGGTAATTTGGAGCCTGGGTAGAGATATTAAGCTCCATTTGTCTGCAAACACAGCAAAAGCCAACACAATCATTTTTGCAAGTTACGGCCTGTACGAAGGACGCCAGGCTCAGGCACTGTACCAGTTTGCCACCTCTCAGCTGAAATAACCAAGACCAGTATTTCAAAGTGCACGTCAGTACACAGGGGACAATGGAGGGTCTACACTGGTGTTTGTTTCTCAAACAGTTGAGAAAACATCTGAGCTGATACTCCTGTGGAAAGCTGAAGTTACAGCCTGGTGTAGAAATATGAGCGACTGACATCCAAAATAGATCCATCAGACCAGCACACTGATGGGAAAGAGCAAAAAGTGGAGTACCTTTCAAATGCAATAGTACCACAGTTCCGAGTGAAAAGGAATTCCTCACATACAAAAATACAGTTAACATCACCATCTTAGGAGGGCAGGGAGAGGTAGGCAGAGAAGTTGGAAGAATAATTATTATGTGAAACATAAAAGCATTTTAAAATGCCCTTTACAGGGGGATATGCTGCAGGACACTACCATGTCGCAGAGGATGCACGCAGCACTTTTAAGGTTCAAAGGCCTTGAAACCTGTATCCCTGCTGAGGATCCTGCAGAATTACTTCTACAGAATTACTTCCGCGAGGAGGGCTTTGGGCCTCTGGTCCTATAGTGGTGATCACGTTAGGTACGGCCAACTGCAATGATCTTTGTGCAGTCTGAAATGCCAGCCCTAAAGAGCAGGGCAGTCCTGACGGCTGACCTGGAGGTTCATATGAAAGAACAGCGCACAGTGAACCCTTCTCTCAAACTGCTGTTTAGTGGAGAGAAGAGAGGAAGAGAAACAAAACTTTGTAGTATTTTTGTAAACTTTTTTATTTTATAAATAACCTGTATGATGAAAGATGATGATAAACTCAAAGAAAAGCTAGAGGATAAAAAACACATCAACATGTCCATCAGGCAGCTACCTCCTGGTGCCTACAACATGGCAATTTCCAAAGGTTTTTAGAAAGGCATCAGCTCAATTTTGCTTCAAAACACAGTTCCAAGCTCAAAATTTCCTCTTGTCCAGGTTTTAATTTTTAAGAATAAAGGAATGTAATTACACATGGATTAATGGTATTGTCCCCACTTCAATTCAGTTCTTCTACCAGAATGGTTACAGCCCCAGTACTTTACCTCCAGACTGCTCTGTATCCTGCCATAACCTCCTCGTCTCGATATCAGCCTCCCTAAGCAAACAGGTTAACTGCTCATCTGCTTAATTCATTTAACAGCTGCTGCACAAGGAACCACAGTTTGCTATTCCAGGAAAGCAGGTAAATAATGCTCACCTGTTATAAAATCATACATCAAAATAGCACAAGATACACTGTAGAAAAAGCAGTCACTTATCTAATGGTACCTTCATAACAGTGACACTGTATACCCAAAGAAATTTGTCATTAAAATAGAGCAGGCAGGTGGAAACAGCGTAGCTGAAGCGCTGGACATACAAAATAAAAAATGCAATAAACAACGTAATTCATTAATGTTCATTATTAATTGAACTAAATAGGGCAAGGAGCTCCCCCCTCATATATGGAGGGGAATACTTTCTGACACATGTAATACAGTACATCTTTTAAAAATTATCATCTAGATCTTCTTTTTAACTTTTTTTTTCAAAATCCATGAAGTGAGAAAGCCCGAGGGAAATGGTTCTGAAGTCAGGTTTTCTGTTCCCGTTATACACAGTGAATATCTCTTGGCACTGACATCATTACACAAAGTAGCTTTTTCCTGTTCCGTCAACTTCTGGGGACTGATTTAATCTTTAACAGAATATGCAATGTTTTTACTGGACTTCTGCTCCTCTTGTCGATCATGTGTTGGTAGGTGCTTCTCAATGCCTGGACAAAACACCCGGGGCTTTACCATTGGGAAAACAAGAAAGCAAGTCACTTTTTCCTTACGTTGAAGCACACACAGGACACAAACCAGACTGGATTATCACTAAACCTAAGTGCAGCAGTCACCATATTTACTTTGCCTCTTAAGGTAAGATTTCTACCTCATTCTTAACTAACATTATTACTACTCATAGCAACAGGCCTTTGGAACGAACTCTGCAAGGCAAAATTTTCTTTCGAGAAAGCTTTGAGTCAGGCTACATATATTCAAGAACTTCTCAATATCTCTTCTTACATATTGATGACAAACCAAGACAGGGGACTGCATTCTGCAAAGCTTGGAAGATGTGAAAGGTGGAAAAACTGGGGGGGGGGTGGGGAAGGAGTGGGGGGAAATGAAATAAGATGATAGCGACTGTGAAAACCAGTAGAAAGAATCAGATACTGAAATGGAAGGGAGATTATGCGGGTTGTAGAAACGACATAAATAAGGTACAACGTCCTTCACGGGTTTCTATAGCACAGCCATCCTCCATACAGCCAAGGTCTGCATCACAGCTCAAATGCACAGACCCCTTTCCAAAGCAGAATTCCTATCACTTCAGCCAGCCCCTGTCCCAGTAATTTTACAGGGGCCGTAGTTGGGTGAACGCACACATTCTCACTTCTTCCTCTATACTGCTACAAAGCCCCAACCTCTGTCCTTGTTCCCCCACCTCTTTATATCTTCTAGGACATCAGCAAATGTCAAATTTATCCTTATTCTACGGAGTGAGCAATCTAATATTTCTTTTCTGAAAACAGGATGGAAAAAACCCCACATTTTTGCAATCTGTGAAAAAAAAACATAAAATCTTTTTTACAAGCATCTCGTTTTCTTTCCTCAGCTTACGAAACTCCCCTAAAAGCCATCTTACTCCATTATGTCAGCCAGGGTAGTCCCAAGAGATAGCTCCTGACACGTATATGCCTTCCAAGCAAGCTTTATAAAACCCACACGAGGCCATTTTCAAAATTAACTTTCGCATTTTGGGGTAATTTACAACTGTTGCTTTAAAAGCTTACAAGCAGGTGCAAGATGGCAAAAATGTAAAGGGAGCCTGTAGCAGCAGGCCATGTTTTCTTCCTATTCTGTAGAGACCAGGTTCTGTTCCCTGTTTGAGGCAAGCGCCAGAAGGGAGTGAACTGTGGTCTGAAGGCTGTTTATCTGCCAGCTCAGTTTTCTGCAACAAGCTTCTAGAAGCGCTCATGTCCCAGGGTACCACTCCTACTCCCCGCAGATCCCCTGGACTTTGAAGAGAAAGTAGAGCTACTTCCATGTGGATTTAAGTTACAAGAACGAAAGGAATTGACACTGTTCCCTTTTTAGAACAGTTTCTTTAACTCTTGTTTTCCCCACCAACCCACTATAAACAAACAGGAGGCTTAGCTGAACGGCTCCTTCCACTCCCCAGCAACGGCCACCTACCTTTCCCTTTCAATTCCTTATTCTTTAAAAATAAATAGCTTGCTAAGCTTTTTAGTTTCAATTTCACTGACAGCTTGTATCGCAACACAGCACCCTTTTAGAGTTGTGTTTGTAAGCACACCTCCCAAATGCTGATAGGGTTCCTCTGGAACATTTTGGGCAATGATGCAGAAGGCACTTAAAGTCCTTTACCTGTAGGACATCAGGATTTTTTTTGCGTGTGCCTAGATTCAGCGAGGATTGCTGTACAACTGGCTTCATTTTATAGATTTGGGAAGAAGAACTACTTTGAATCATAACATTAATTTTAGTTTTAGTTAAGGTCTGTTTAATGTGAGGCGCCCACTTTACGCTGGCAGACAAATTACCAATGGGGCAACTAGAGAATGCATGAATGATAATGTACAGACAAGCTTTTTATTATTTATTCATAGAAAACAGTGGGTTTTGGTGTGCTGCTTTGAAAAATGTTCAAACTAGTAGAATATAATGAAAGCACAGTGAAAATTCTATTTCATTAACATTTAATCATAAATCGCTCTTTAATATAAAACATAAAATAAAAGTCTGTCATAAGCACTTAGGTGTGGAGAATGGGGAAAGTCTGCAAAAAGGGGGAAGGAAATATCGCAGTGGTTTTCACTGTTCCTGTTATCTGTCACTTCAGAATAAAAGAAAAAAAATAAGCAAAGTAACAAGAGTCTTCAGCCAAATCTCACAACTGGGCATGAGAAAATGCTTAGACGTTTCTCCAAACCTTACATTTTGCCAGCTAAAAGCATAACCGACATCTACAGACAAGGAAATAATTATTTTAGCAAAATCACAACCGCTCCGGAGCGGCAATCTTCATCAGAACTCTGCTACACGGGAAAAAAATAATCACAACTTCAAGCTGTCAGAGCAAATTCAAAAATCTTTTCCATGAAACGTCTATTACGATGTTTATCGTATAACAAGTACTCTCAAATTCCCCTTAGAGGAATACAAGAGTGGTGCACAAATAACAAGCTCTTACTACAGATCTTCGAGGCTTAGAGAAATTAGATTCTTTATAAAATACTATAGATCATGTCTCTTTTCAAGACCTCATCAGAGGGGTCTTATTCAATACTCTATAAATACAGACACATTACACTAACGATACCGATTTGAGCAACATCATCGTGCCGATCAACAACACACATCAGCAGGCACAGGGGGTCCAGGCCACAACTTTTTTTTAGGTTTAGACAACCTGCGTGTCGCTGCCAAAGACCAGAGCCATTCTCCTTACTGAAGGCTGTCTCTTGGGAACTGCTGTCTCTAAAACTCGGTGCCTTTCTGATAACACAGCATCTTCCTCCTCCTTTAACAGTTCTTTCCTTACCCAACAAATGGCAGCCAGCACCTGAGCAGAGCCTGTACCTGCAGCCCCTTACACATTTCATTGTCAGGGGGCAGAACATTGACTCCTGTCAATGGCAGTCTTGCCACACTGAAGAAATTGTTTGAGAAACAGTAGAAAATACACATCAGTTACACTACTGGGACTTCTTTCTCCCAGCCATCATTAAAAATTCTGACCAGTCAGCCAAGCAACCAAAACTGTTGATACATTTTGCCATAAAGCAAACAAAAACCTCCAAACAGAAGTCTAAAAGCACCTTCTCATCTGCTTTGCTTACATCCCAGGGGCTGCGCAGAACGGCAGCTCTGCAGCCTGCTCAGGAAATGAGCATTTAGGCAACACAGGTTTTCCCAGCAGCGAGAATTTTTTTTTAAGGAAAATAAAGCCCTTGGAGAATGCTTCCTTTAAGCAGCCTGCTCTGTTTTACACTGACGTGGATTGAGGGTAAAGCCTCTGTTGATCACAGCTGACTTAGGAGGGCTGAAGAGAGGCAGTCCCCCAAGCAGGCAGGTTCACAAGCTCTTTTTCCCCAGTCAAGCTCGTTGCTACCAGGTAACTTTACCAGACATTCTTCCATGGACTTTCCTGCTGCACAGTATGACTGGGCATGGCAAGGAGTTGACATTGTGGCCATAAAATGATAAATTAGAAGTAATTGTTGAAACTGTCGTTCATATATTGTGGGCCATTATCTCTTAATGCATCTGGAATCCCAGAGTGAGCAACTTGTGATTCACAAAGCAGTATTTGGGTTGCTGTGCCGCGTGCTGTGCCACAGTTCAGTAATGAGCAGTGGTCTACAAACTAAATGCAAAACTTCCCATTTAATGGGAAGAGAGCCATGCCACCTCCAGATGGAGGGCAAGCAGACCTCTCGCTGTAGCTCTTGGTGCCAGTCCTTTTCTTGCTTATTGTTTTTCTCTGATTACTGCACGTCATTTTAAATCCACCTTCAAAAATGGCTTCTATTCCTATCTGGCCAGGTTGGTTTCCCTTTGTACAGTTCTACCTAATCAAGACAGTAACTGTCAACTGTAGCTATCTGCAGCTTTTCCTCTCTTCCCTGTCCTCTGAACAGATACAATCACATGCAATTATTTCAGAAACAAAGTCTTTATGCTTAGAGGAATGTGAGCTATTTCTGTTGGTCACTCATTTCCAGAAATTGCTTTCAAGGAGAGTCATTCTGTTTCTTCTTGAAGCGTATTTATAAAAACCAAACCAAATTTGTGATCAAGTTACACAAGCTTTAAGAGTCTCTCTTTTTTTCTTTCAGTCTTTGTCAGAACTCCCAAATCACATCTGTTCTCAGTTAAGTCTCATCACAATTCCGATTTCAAACTTATGATCAGAGCATTTATTTCATATGCTTACTGCTCAAATCATGTTACTTAGCCTTGTTATTTAATGCAGGCAAAAAAAACCACCCCACCTTCACCAGCTCGCTCACATAGCAATTGCTTCTAGCATCTTTCCAAAGTAACGTGCATATAGATGAAAGTCCTCTTGAAATTTTGCAATCACCTTGTCTAGCCTTCTACCATCATCTTCAAACTTATTGCATTGCAGCACAGACTGGTGATACTCCATCACAGTATGTTCCTTTACTCACAGATCTTGCTGCCATGCTATTCATTTCTGAGAAGTTTCCGGATATGGTTTCCAGTTTTTGGACCTTCCAGAATGAGAGGATTCAAGTACTTTTGGCCACTCATTCACTTTTGGTGGAGACTTAATTTTATGAGCTAAGAATGGGATGCACAGGTAGGTTCATTGGCAATCCTTTGTGGTCCTAATTAATAAGGAGATTCTTAAGCTTTTAACTTGGGAGCATGTGAGTAAATCGATAGTTTTCAGGGACACAGAGCTTATGTCCATTTTCCACATGGTCTAGTTACAGCCAGCTTACACAGGTCATGCTTATCATGCTCATCTTATTAGATTTTAATGTTTTTTTTTGATCATGTAAGAAACAAACTTCACTAGGACTTCTTTAAGTTGCAAAATATGCCAATTTTGAGACGTACAATTGTAGTTTGAGTCAGGACAGACTGTTCTGTGTAGCACAGGCAATGACAGGTATGCTTAACCTTGTCCAGGGTGCTCTTTTATAGACTCCCCTTTCATTTGCCTATGTTTTAAACATGCTTTCCATTTCAAAGTCTACTTTAGGCTGACAAAATTCAGGAAGCTCTCTCTCAACCCAGAGCTTAAACTGGATGCTAGTATCAGCAATGGTTACCCCTGGGAATGAACTGCAAATCCCACTCATATTCCCTTTGTGCATTCTGCAAGCCTGAGAACAACAAACGTTTACAGGTATGCAAGAATTAGTCTTCAGACATCTTGGTGCCCAAGGATAGTGGACACTTCTGACAACTTTTGGTCTTAATATAGCAATTTCCACCATGATATGGAAGAAAAAATAACATTTGTGAAAAAACAGGTACTACAGAGACAAGTGTCACGGAAAATCTTATATTTCAATCAGTATCTTTACATTCAGTAAAAGATTCCTATCATATGCCATGAAAAATAAGGCTTTGTGTTATGAACAATGAGTATAAAATGAAATGCTGAATAGCTGCTTATTCCATGAATATCCTCCATCCAGTGTAACAATGATCGTGTTGTGCAGACAGAAGAGTTTGCAACCGCTCAATTAAAACCCTTGCTGTAAAACACAGGCAAAATGGATTGAGCAGCCTTAATTCTGTGATTTCTTAACTTCTGACTGCTTAGCCCTTCTACATTTTTTAACATTGAGAATTTTTTATTCCTGTGAGTAGTAGCAGATACTACAGAGGGAGAACTTCCTCTGTCATCTAGGCAAAGGGCATGTGACAAAAGGACTACATCGTATTCTCAAAGCTCATTTGTATGAGGCTGGAATTTCTCACAGCCTGGGCTGCCATTTTTCCCACTTTATGTTCACCAACTCCCTTCTCGATGTGCAGTAGCGTATGTTTGTGGTAGTGAGGGACAGATGCTCAATCTCAACAAAGATCAATGTGGCTCCAGGGAGCACTGTAGCATCTTTTCTCTGATATTAGACTTCACTATCCTGAGGCTGTTCCTATGTGGCAGCTTATCAGGTTGCCAGTCTGTCTTTACGATAGCTCTCTTTATCTTATTTTTTTAAATAAGAATGTATATTTAAAAGACATACCTGTCCAATAATAAGAGGGACTACAACAGTCATAAACAGCTGCGAGAATATAGATGTAAAAGGCACAGAGGAAGATGATCCAAGCTACAAAATAAAAATATACCATTAATATTGCATTTTTTTTCTCAGTTTCTGCAAATTTCATACATAGATATCACACATTAGTATACATCTTACTTTACACAAAATCTTGGAGGTACGTGCATAGTCTTGGAAGTATGTGCACACGTGTTTAATTGTTAAGTCCCAGTATAGCACTTGGTATTCCACAATAACAGAACTAAAACAATCTCCTTTTGATTATTTTATAACCTAAGGTAATAGTTCCATCAATATGCATTTAACTGAAACCCTGCAACACATGTGCCAAGTAAATAATATAAGCATTTGTAGAATGACAGTCTAAAAAGACAGGGAGTCTTCCTAACAAAACAGCTCAGCTGCCTTTACTGTTTACACAAATATCAGGCAGCCAAAGTTGGAGGAGTTATTTCACTAAATAAATAATAAGAGAATGAAGACAATCCCATGCTTTGTATCAATGACATCAAAAAGAGATCTACTGAAAGTATATATCTATTATTTCATTAAGACATCTAAATTGTGACAGCCTTAGTCTTCAGATAGGTGATCTCTTTAATTACAATTGTAAATGTTAAAAGTTGTTTTTTTTTTAAAAGATGCAAGTAGAAAAGATGAATAAACAGCCAGTGGAATTTTTACAACCTAGGTCAGAATCCTTAGGAAAATAGGCAGTATTTTTTACATTCTGATTGGACTTCGTTAATGCTAGGTCATTGAAAATTTTAGTTTAGTGTAATTTAACTCATCTTTAGCAGCAACAGAATATGCATTAAGAAATAGGAGTAAGACTGAAATAGTGTCGTCAGAGCCTCCACATACAACTGGTCGCTTCATCACGAGGATAAATGACATAACATTGAGGATTTCACAGATCCACATTCTTACATATTTCACACCTCACTGTAAAGATCCTCAAAACAATGACAGAATTCAGAATCTTTTCAGCTCCATCTAAACGATGCTGATTTCCTAAAGCATTCTCACATACATCATTCTCATAAATTATGCTCAGATTGCATTATAATTTTGACACCACTCTTCTTTTCCAAGCTACCTGCAGGCATGATAGACAGGGTGATCATACAATCTAGTCACTTCCTATAACTGCCAAGAAAAATCAACATATGGCCATAAAAACGGGTCTGGCATAAAACCAGGTACTTTAGAAAACCAAAGAATGGAAAAAATCGGAAATACTTCACATACTAAAGTATTTTACTTGATTCAGAAAGGTTCAGCTGCAACCTTCACTCACAGAAAATAATCTGATGAAAAACCACCAATTATATCACTTTTGTAGTGGCATCAGGACTGAGAAACAGCACAAAATGGAATTTTAGAGTGTTGCTTGGCCAGCTTAGATCACACCGAATCCACGCTTTCTTTAAACATACTCCACCACTTGCTTTCCTGTGTCCCTTTCTGATCACACTGCAGGCAGAGAGCCTCGGGCAGAACAGGATATGGCTGTTTCCTACGTGGTACCTTAACTGGAAGCAGCAGGTAAGACTCAGAGTTTGGCCATGTAACAAATTCCAGCATCTCATCCACATCACCTCCAATTTTAACATAGCACAGAAGACAGTTGGAGGGAAACCGAAGATGATGTCATCACTGAGCCTTTTTTGGGCTGCAAGTAGGATGCAAGTGAGAGCACCGAGATTGAGGCAGATAAATTTCCAGTGGAGTCAAGAGGGAGAAGAAACAGCTTGCAGGGGAAGATTGAGACCACCCACATGAATACCTGAAGTCAGGCAGTACAGCTACTCTAATCCCAAGGGGCACAGGGCTCTCTGCATGATTCCTTGCAGAAAGTGGGGCAGAAAACTCCATCATACCACTCATGATCTCCTTGTTTTAATTCTTGTAAGGAGCTTCTGAAATTTTAAAAGGTCGATAGTTTTTTTTCAAACTGTATTTGGACTTATTTTCTCCTGCACACCGAGGAGCTAAAAGCATTACTTACTGTGCATTCAGGGAAGCTTTTTCAAGGGAAAGTGAAGATTTTTAAACTTTAACGTCTGCCTGAGTCACAGAGGAGTGAATCTAACCAAGCAGTCTGCATGCCAAGCCCCTCTGCATAGATGCCCGGAACTATGGCACTTTGGCAGAGGTTCTTGTGCATTTTATAAAAACATTGATTGGACTTCTCTCACTACCTCAGAGGAAACAAAAAGCTTGATACAGTGTTAATCAAACCTTCCTACACATTTACAAATGCAAATATTCTGTCTGAATAAGAATGATTTTCCTCAGGTTTTGGTTGGATCAATCTAAGGTCTGTGCTCCATTTGCTGTTATAAAACTTTTTTTTTTTTACCCCCCTCCCCGCCCCTCTGCCCCCCCCCCCCCTCCTGCCAGCTGCTGTACGACAAACAGCGGACTCTTTGGATGATAGTGATCGTTTTGTGTTGTTTTTT